>JACGWO010000005.1:7764209-7975276 GCA_034509735.1 Sesamum alatum
AGTGTCAAATCGAGAAGTGAAGTCCATTTTGGACAAAAACGCTGAGTCCGAAAGGAAGGATTGGAGCTTACGTTTGGATGATATGGGCATATTGGACGGCGTATAAAACCTCCATAAGGATGTCTCCCTATCGATTGGTGTTTGGAAAGGCATGCCACTTACCCGTAGAGATTGAACATAAAGCGTATTGTGCAGTGCAAAAATGCAATTTGGACATGGGCAAGGCCGGGATGGAGCATAAGCTTCAATTGCAAGAGTTAGAGGAACAACGTTTGGATGCGTATGAAAATACGTGAATTTATAAGGAGAAGACAAAGGCATTTCATGATAATGAAATCCTGCGAAAATAATTTCATGTTGTTTAGAAGGTCATCCTTTACAACTCTCGTCTGAAACTAATGCCAGGTAAACTGTGTTCACGTTGGATTGGTCCTTTTGAGGTTTCTAATATTTTTCCTTATGGTGCAGTGCAAATTCAAAGTTTGGACACGGGAAAATGTTCAAGGTAAATGGCCATCGTTTGAAACTATTTCTCCGAGGTGATGATATAGGTAATCCCATGGATATTGCCTTGGCATCACCTCCACAGTCCAAGCAAGGATAATGAGATCATCCGTCGAGCATAACGAAGTTAAACAATTGCGCTTGTCGGGAGGCAACCCGGCGTTTTATATACTTTATTTTTGAACTTTTAGTTTAGGATTTTACTTCTCACCTCTGCAGAGTTGACGTTCATATAGGGCGTGATCACGCCCCATTCGATGCCAAATGCAGCACCATGTTAATTGGTCCGACAGACCTCACAGTGAGATAAAACGTGATCACGCCTTATCCCACTATCTCTTTCTGTTTTAAGCAGGCACCGACCTCGGCGACTTTCCACTAGATGTACAGACTTGAGGAGCTGTTTAGGCGTGATCACGCCTAAAAGAGGGGACAAATCTGTATCTTCTTTGTAATATCTATTTTATTAGTTTTTCTTTCTTAGTTTTATTTTTCTTCTTTCCTTATTCTTATTTCCTTAAGAACAAAAAAAAATCAAAAAATTGGTGCAAGACATAAAAGGGCTCGGTCAATTAGACCAAATACACTTTGCAAACCCTAATTGTTCCACTTCCCTTGCAGCCACCAACCGGTCGCCTACAGCCGCCGCCGTCTGCTATCGGTGTTCCATCCACCTGCGCGAAGCCGCCGATGCTGCTCCACCACTGCTGTTATCTGAGTCGCGACGCCACCATCGCCGCCGCTGCTGCCCCGCCGCTTTCCCGTCGCCACTGCTGCTGCTGCTGCCGCCAACAACCCACTTGCCCGATCGAGGAAGCTCCCGCCGGTGCTGCTGTTCGAGTCGCGACATCATCATCACCGTCGTTGTTGCTCCGTTGCTTTCCTGTCATCGCCGCTGCTCCTGTCTGTCTCCAAGGTGTGTTACCTTTTTTTTCACGATGGCTCCCACTCGGGAAGAAGGCAACCGACACTGCGCTCCACCGTCTGTTCCTGCTGAACCGCCCTCCGCCACCAACGGCGGGCTCGCCGACCGCAGCACCACCGCCACCTCCTCCGGCGGTAGACAACACTTTTGGCCCGGACCCATTTTCTGATGCACCAGGACCTTTCTCAGCAGCTCGCATCCGCGACACTTACCGGAAAAGAGGCCGATTCAGCTCTATCGCTGGTATTCCGTCCACAACCGAGGCGGACCTCGCAGGTCACCTCCACTTCACTTCTAGAGATCACCAGAAAAGGTACTCTATTATTAAAACCCGACCACTTAACCCCGGTAAGTCTCTGCATTTGCCTTCGTTAGATGCGTTGGGTATCTGTGGTAGTATTGATGCTTTGCTCTTTAATATGCAATGGCGTGAGTTCGCCCATATCCGTATGCCTGTGTTTGTTGAGTTGATTCGTGAATTTTATACTACTTTCATTTTAAACAAACCGGACCCTTTTACGCTCACTGCACCCAATGTTATTCATTTTGATTGCTTGGTAAAGATTTTTAAATGAGCATAAATAATTTCAATTGTGCATGATGAGTATTTAGCATCACAAGAGTACCGTGAGGCTTTGGTTGATTATGGTGTTTTTGAACCCATCTCTGTGTGGAGGGAGTTGTCCAAGGACCCTTGGGTATGTCACCCTAGTCGGCCAAAGGGACGTTACTTGCGCCAACTTGAATGGATCTATATGCAACGTTTCCTTACTTTTAATTTTTCGGGCGTCGGGCCACTGTGGGTACATGTTCTAAGGTTGAATTATTTTTTATTTGGAGCATGATCAATAGGGTGCATGTGAATCTAGGTGCTTGGCTTGCATCTCAATTTCAAATTGTTGCCACTTCGTCTAAGCATGTTTGCCTTGGGTCGTTAATTCCACACCTTGCGGTCAATTTGGGTGTTTTGAACTTGTCTAATCATGAATTACATTTGGCTTGCGAGGATGAGCCGTTGGATGTGGAAACTTTGCAGAAAATGCACATTTTTAAATCATCACGAGGACCAGAGTGGCATGAGCTATGCCGACCTTCCTCCTAAAGAGCGCCCAAATTGCCGCTCACAGCCGCCCACCCTATCATCGGATGCCATCGAAGGCCGACTGACTCGGCTAGAGCTATCTGATGCATGGATGCACCGCAAGCTTGACGCGGTCTTAACTGTTTGAGGGTATCTATACCCCCACCACCCCCCGCCTAGCCCGCTTTGCTGTCACCACATATTTTAGGGATGCTCTCTATTTCTCTTTCACTTTTCATTCCCTTGTTATGTGTGGTTTTATGTGCATACATTGGGGACAATGTATGTACTTGGTGTGCGGGAGGTTTGTGCATGATTTGGCATATTGGTGAATGTGGTTATGGGCTTAATAATTCTTGTGATTCTGTGTTGCTGGCGTTGTTTAATATTGGTGTTGGGGATTGATTTTTGTGGAGTAAAATTTATGGGTAAAATTGTTGTTTTGGACTGATTATGTGTCATGAGCACCGTAATTGTGCTTGAAATGAGTTGATCTTGAAATGAAATGTGTGGATTGTCCTATAACTTGAACTAAATTCCTTGCATGTTGTTTTGTCTTGTCGCTGAAGCCAATAGGAATTTGTGGTTTAAGTTGAGATTAGTAGGCGGAACGAACTCTAATGGCATAAAAAAAATGTTGTGTGTGAAGGATGTCCAATTGATTGCATTAGACGAACAACGTTCTAGAATCAACACTAAAACCCTTTATGTGAGCTTTTGAGCATAAGCACTTGCATTCAAATAGTGCTTGTATATTTCTTCAACTGAGGGCATCGGACTTAGTGTCTGCATTCTAGAACTTGCTTGTGTAATACATTTCGAGGCCACATTCTTGCATATTGGTGTGTGAAAGTGATAAGGGCACTTAGGAATAGCCAAGTAACCTTGAAAAAGAGCCTGCGAACACTCATCCCTAGATAACTCGTTTGAGCCTTGGCCCCTATTTTCTTGGTTAAACCGCATTTTAAGCCGATTATCCCTTTCTTGGTTATTGCCTGCAGAGACTTTTGAACCCTTTCAAGGGGGATGATGTTAATATGGTTGCTTGTACGTCGACGCAAAAAAGAGCTAGTGAAGTGGCTAAAGGGGCATATGGGAGACATGTTTCTAGACCCAAGAAAGAAAAAAAAATAAAAAGGGAAGCAACGAAAAAAAAAGAGAAGAAGAAGAAAATGATGAATGAGGAAAAGGAAAGAAAAAGTTCAAACAGGAAAGTGAAACTGAAAAAAAAAAATCATGTTCGAAAGTGTGCATGCTTCAAACACTTGGGTGTGGAAGAAAAAGCAATTAGTTGGGGAATACAAGAAACTAGTTGACATTATCATTTTGAATTCATGAGCCAAAAATTTGACCTCTCTTGACACACCTTGGCCCTAGTCCCGTTACAACTATGTTAAGACCCATTGATTTATGCACTGATAAGCATTTTGCAATGGTGGAGATTTGATTCACAAGCAAGCCTATGGCAATGGCACTCTAATGTCTTGATTGAGTGTGACAAAAATTCCTTAAACACTTCTCGAGTGATTTGAGAGACATCCTAGTGAGGAGTGTTGACACTTTTTTCGTTTATGTTTGATAAAGTCAATGGGATACGTGCTTGTTTTATTAATGTCATTAGTGTTTATTCTCAATATTGCTATCTCTTCTTAAACTGTGAAGACATATTAATTTAGGGACATACTTGACTAACATAAAGGGAAATTTGGGTATGGCTACTTGGATAATCCGTGCATTTTGAATCAAGAGATGCTTGAGGACAAGCATGGTTTCAGTGTGGGGGAATTTGATAGGGTGCATTTCATCTCTCATATGCATGCTTAATTCGAATGATTTTTAAAGGTTTCCTTCCCATTTAAGATCAAATTATGCGGTTTTTGAATGAAGGATCGAGATTGACCCGTTGTGAAGAAAAGAAGTTAAAAAGCCCCAAAGGAAGATAAAAAAGAGATCAAGTACAAACAGTCATGAGCAGACTTGAACAACCATTAGGACGTGATCACACCCTATCCGACACCCGAGTCTGCATGGGAAAAAAAGAAGAGTTTTGAAAAGATCTCTTTCCTGATTTTACGGAAGAGACACGCATAGAAAGAGGACTCTGAAGTTGCATAAAAAGAGGACTCTGAAGTTGCATGAAAAGAGGACTCTGAAGTCGCATTGAAAGGGGACTCTCAAGTATAAAAGGAAGACAAGAACGCAGAGAAGAATCATCATTTTGATCATCGCTTTTCTCGCTTTCTCTCAATTCATGCTTTCTTTTAGTACATCTTATTTTGATATGAACATGTCTAGTAGCCAATTTTCCATTCCGATTCAAGGAAAACGTTAAACCCTATTGTTATGTTTTGAGGTCTTGAATTTATATGATTTCGCCAAGTATTTCTCGTCTTGATTTACTGTGAACAGAATGAGTATTATTGATAGATCTGACAATTTGATTCCATTTTAATTATTCTATTGCTATCCATGAGTTCAGTGATCCGTAATTGTCATGAATGAGTGGTATGAGTAGCGAGCAAATTTATTATGTGCTTTGCGTGATTTATTTGTGGGGACGAGAAAACTAGGTTAGATAATTGCAGCTATCTCGATTGTTTGATCTAGATTCAACTGTTTTCATAGATGCAAATGCTATTAATGATGTGATATGGAACGCTATCGTGCCTAATCTTGATATAATAAGTTTGGATTTAGATGCTTGAGTCAAATCCACTACGATAAAAAAACGAGAATTTGTTATGGCTATCCTAATGAATTTTAGAGTTGAATGCTTGGTTATGGAATTAATCCTTAGTGATCTATGATAGACATAATGATTGGTGAGACGAACTCCTTGAATTGGAATTTTCATCTATCAATCTCATCTCAGTTATTTACTCCTGTTTTTTTAATTTAGTTCTAGTTAATTCATAGTTAGTACTCAGTTCATACCCCCTCTTTATTACCACAATTAGATCGAGAAATTAATCGATAGTTCCCTAGGGTTTAATAGAGTACCTCCGGTGTTATGGGGTGTACATTTTGTATGGAGGATACACGGGCATTCTATTTACAACACGGTCGGAAGGCATGCTATTGTGACTGTCACAGGCAGTTCCTCCCACCGAATCATCCTTATCGCAGGAACAAGAAAGCCTTCACTAAAAATCAAATAAAGAGGAAGGTTGCACGTCCGAGGCTGACTGGAAAACAAATCTGAACCCGTGTCAATGCGTTTAGTGTTGTAGTCGAACAACCGTTGAGTGAACCGGAAGGCTACGGTGTCGACCATAAGTGGATGAAGAAAAGCATGTTTTGGGAGCTTGAATACTGGGGGCCGCATCTAATACGACACAATCTTGATGTCATGCATATTGAGAAGAATGTGTTCGATAATATATTCAATACTGTAATGGACATCAAGGGGAAAATGAAAGATAATCTGAGTACATGGAAGGATCTCAAGATCATATGTAATTGGCTGGAGCTTGAGGTGGACCAAACGAGACCGTACGTGAAGCCCAAAGCGGTATATACATTGACGAAGGAGCAAAAGAAGAAGATATATGAGTGGATTCGTTGTCTTAGGTTTCTTGATGGGTATGCCTCTAACTTGGCCCATTGCATCGACATGAAAGAGTTAAGGTGCACGGCATGAAGAGCCATGATTGTCATGTATTCATGCAGAAGTTGATTCAGGTTGCCTTCCGTTAAATGCTTCCAGAGCACGTGTGGGGGGCCTTGACGGAAGTAAGCCTTCTATTCCAGATCCTATGCTCAACAACACTAGATGTGGCCAAGGTAAAAGAATTAGAGGATAGTGTAGCCGTCATCCTGTGCAACGTTGAGAAAATATTTCCTCCTTCGACTCAATGGAGCATCTAATTGTTCACCTTCCATATGAGGCGCGCGTTGGGGGCCCGTGCAATACAGGTGGATGTACCCATTTGAGAGGTAATTAACTACTATTAAATATATTATTTTAAGTGGCAATTAATTTTCATTTTAATAAATACCCGTACAAATGGATTCCTACGCGATTTGAAGAAGAAGGTGAAAAACAAAGCACACGTCGAGGCGTCAATTGTAGAAGCTTATATTGTCGAAGAAATTGGGCTTTTCTCCTCTCACTACTTCGAACCACACATTCTCTGCAAGCAAAGCAGACCCGATCGGAATGATGATCTCACGAGCAACGACGATCGAATAGTATGATCTATTTTCAATTACCCGGGCCGAGCAAGTGGAGCCTCACAGAAGAGATGGCTGAGCGGTGAGGAACTTCATGTTATCGAGACATACGTGTTGTGTAATTGTGAAGTAGTTGCACTGTACTACGAGTAAGTGTCTTATACAAATGTAATTATCTCAAGCTTTCATTTCAATTTGAACATGTATATTTATAATTATCAGTTTTACTGTAACAGGTCATTCTTGAATGAATGGTTCGAACAACACCATTCGGAGGACCCGATAATTGATCAACTAGTGGCAACATAATTCAAGGATTGGTTCAAGCGTCGTGTAAGTGTCAATTTCTTATAAATGCGATCTGCTCAATTTGTAATCAATTATTTGAATTGCTATATGATGAATTCCATGTGAAACCCGAATTGAATCACACAAACGACAAATTGTTGAAGTTGCATTATTGGGGTCCTAGAGCAGAAATGTCGACATACCGTCTTACTTCGTCAATGGCTTCAATTTCCACACTGAACGTCACAGTGTCGGGAAGTCAACAATGAATTTTGGCTTTTGTGTGAAAAGCTTATCATATACAGACACGGATTCTGACTTCTATGGAATATTAGAAGAGATAATTCAGTTAGATTACCCACTTATTCCAGACATGTACACTGTATTGTTTAATTGTCGTTGGGTCGATTCAGTCAGAGGCAGGAAGATACACCCTCGTTATCACATCGTTGATGTCAACTTCAAAAAGCTCTACCAAAAGAATGAACCATTCATAATGGCTCAACAAGAAGTACAAGTCTACTACGCGGATTACCCGAGCATGAAGAGGGACAAAGTCGACTGGAAAGCTATTTGCAAAATCAAGGCTCGATGAGTAATTGATGTCTCGCGATGGACCGAGGTCGCCTATCAGATAGATGAAGTCGTACCTAATCCAGATGTTGGTGCAGATAACCAAACATTTAAACTGCATGATCCAACGGGAATACAGCAGGTCATTGATGATGGAGCAGGGACATCGCGCTCACCAAATGGTGAATCCGATGATGAAGATAGCTTTGACGAGGCTGAGTCCGAAGAAGCGACTTATTGAATTTTCTGAAATTTTTCTATTATTTTTTTTATAAACTTTATTATAAAAATTGTATTATATATATGTATTTTTATTATTTTCAAAAATTAGAATAAATTTTAAAAATTAGAACGAATATCATATACTACGATCGTTCCTAATACATGTACAATTTTTTGAATAGGTGCTAAACAAAAAAAATTGAGAGAAATTTGAATTAGGAACGGTCCGTATTTCCTACGATCGTTCCTATTATAGGTACAATTTTTCAATTTGGTGCCTACTTAAAAAATTGAGGGAAATTTGAATTAGGAACGGTCAGTGTAAACCTAAGATCGTTCCTATTCTAGATACAATTTTTCAATTGGCGCCTACTGGAAAATAGGCTCCAAGTTCGAATTAGGAATGGTCATATTAATTGGGATACCGTTCCAACATGCGGTCCGATGTTTTGTTTTGGTGCCCAATGGAAAATTTGCGGGAAAATCAAAATTTGGCACGGTCCTTTTATACCCAACCGTTCCTACAGAAAATGCCACCGTACTGTTCCTAAGGCAATTCCGACCATTCCAAATTTGGTTACTATGTTGTGTATTTTGCCTTATTCTGACGATATCTCAACATCCGTGAGCCGGATCGACACTATTTTTAAACACATCAAAGATTATGAATATGAATTGATAACTAACGGTCTGATTTTCAATCAGCAACCCACATTTAAGGATTCAACTTTTCTTATTACGGTGAATACTGACCGGATAAGATATCTCGATATCCGCACAACAAAATTTTTCGATACTACATATAATGTATTCCGCCTCTTCCTCCACCGATGCCTCCGCCTCTGCCTGGTCCTGTGACGCCCACCGCCGCTGCCTCTCCCTCCGCTGACGTCCATTAGCCCTCCGCCGCTGCCTCATTCTCCATCGTCCGCCTCCTCTGCCACCACTGACGCGCACCGCCACCACCGTCGTCCACCACCTTCGTTGACGCCGCCAACCTCAACTACCAAGTAGGGTCTGAAAAAACCCTTTTTAATTTTTATTTCATTAAAAATTTTCTGTAATTTTTTAATGTAATTTATGTATAGTTAGGGTGTTTTTATGTAATTTATGTATAGGTATGATTTCTATGTAATTTCTATATAGTTAGGGGATTTAGTTGTAATTTCTGTTAGTTATGGGATTTAGTTGTAATTTCTGTTAGTTAGGGCATTTAGTTGTAATTTCTGTATTTTTTGTAATATTTTTGTATTTTCTGTAATTAATCTGAAATATTCTGTATTTTCTGTAATTCCTGTTAATTAATGTAATTAGTTGTAATTTTTGGTATAATTTGTTGGTGTAATCTGTTAATTTTTCTGTAATTATTCTGTAATATTTCTGTTGTATTTTTGGTGTAATTTGTTAATTTTTTCTTTCGTGCAATTTCTGTAATTTTCGCTTGATTTTTGTTAATTCGGGTGTCAATTTGTAATTTTTTCTGTTTTAAATTAATGAAAATTTTAATGTTTTAAATTCTGAAATTTCGGTAATTTTTATGTTCTTTCTGAAAATTTTTTGTTAATTCAGAAAGCTTTTTTTGTAATTTTAAAGAATTTTCTGAAAATTCATTACATTTTCTCAAAATTTTGTAATTTTAAAAAAATTTCTGAAAATTCTGAAAATTTTCTGTAATTTTAAAAATTTTAAAAAAATTCTGTAATTTTAAATTTTTTTATGTCATTTTCTATAAATTTAAAAACAAATCAGAATTTTTCTGTAAATTTCGAAATTATGAAAATTCTAAAAATTCAGAAAATTTTCTGTAATTTTAATAAAATTTATGAATTTTCTGAAATTTTTCTGTAATTTTAAAATTTTTTATGTCATTTTCTGTAAATTTAAAAAAAAATCAGAATTTTCTATAATTTCTATAAAATTATGTATTTTTTAAAAAATTTCTGAAAATTCTTTATAT
This sequence comes from Sesamum alatum, assembly GCA_034509735.1. Taxonomy (NCBI): domain Eukaryota; kingdom Viridiplantae; phylum Streptophyta; class Magnoliopsida; order Lamiales; family Pedaliaceae; genus Sesamum; species Sesamum alatum. The sequence continues at coordinate 7,773,933 of JACGWO010000005.1, forward strand.
TTTCTGTATTTTTAAAAAATTATATGTCATTTTTATTTTTATTTATTTATTTTTTGAAAATTTCCTAGTAAAATAAAATTTACTCATAATATAAATCATCTTTTTGCACAGAATTTTGGGATTTAGTATAAGTATATAGGAAAATAGAAAGATTCAGTGCAAATTTAGGGTAAAATTTTTGAATTTAGAATATATTTTAGAAAATATATGTAAAATTTAGTATACATTTTAGGAAAGAATTATGGGATTTAGTATACATTGTAGGGAAAATTTCTTAAAAAATTTTGGGATTTAGTATCCATTTATTAGATTAATTGTGGGACTTAGTATAGAATTTTCAGAATTTAGAAAATTATCTCCCTTAAAAAATAAATTGATACTTTTTTAAAAATTCATACCACTAATATTTTTTAAAAAAACATGTCGATCATGTCTAGTCGGGATTTCCCAACTCGAGGAGGTGGACGTGGCGGTCTTGGCTTAGCGGCCATACCGCCGGCTGGTGTTGCTCCCGAGGGTGGGGAATCAGTATTCCAACCACCCCCACCACCACCACCGACAGAGCAGGTACCTGCAGCACCAGCGCCGGATCAGCAGCCCGATCCGTCTAGTACTGCACCAGTCGAGGAGGCTGCCAGACCATCTACTCCCGCACCGGCGGTAGATCCGGCCCGTCCATGCGCTGCCCCACCCCCACCTGCCCCACCACTCCCGCCACCATCCACGCGCTAGTATATCACACTCGCCGAGATGAGATATTGAAAGATTGTAGATCGTCCCGGGAAATAGTGCGAATACAGAAGCGCGGTATAAAATAAAATACAAAAATTTAAACATGCTTTAATTAAAATAAAAGAACACGTTCAAGGGGTACCCTTGAAGTTCCTGGGCGTTTGGTGTATCTCATGAATTAAAAGCATAAACAAATCATGGAGGCCATAGGATTAAAAAATAAGAGAAACGAAAAATTAAATCGGAACCTACCGATTGTCGTTTTCGTCTTCTAACCGGTACTCGCGTTGTTCCCCGATTTGCTCCAAGTCTCGTATGTGAGACTCTCCAAACAGTAGCACGCAATCCACCCACGTATCTTTCACGTCATGCTAGCGAACGAACAAGTATTATTTTGGAGAGGATGAATTAATAACACGTTATTGATTAACAGTATTAATTCTCCTAAGTATTGTTCCAAGAACAAAAGAACAAGAATTATTTTCTTGTTGTGAGAGAGAGAGGGCGGACGAGTAGGGGAGAGAGGAGCCGAAATTATGTGTGTGTTGTGTGTGTCGTCATTTCATCACTTTTCAAATAGTGAGAGGCTAGGACTATTTATAGAGGAGGAGTGTAATCCTCTTTAAACTCCAACTCTAAAGAAGACTATTTTGACTAGGATTTTGACCTAGTCAAAGTAGTATTTGACCTAGTCAAATTAATCCTAGCCATCCATCTCTCCCTTCCCATCTCAACCATTAATTTAATTTAATGGAATATTTAAATTCTATTAAATATTCCAACAGCCAAATAAATAAATATAAATATTTATTCTAAGGCCATTAAATTAATTCTCTAATAAATCTAATTTATTAGATTAATCCCTTTTATCAAATAAAAGGAATTAATTCTCCAAGAAAATAAAGGACCCGATTAAATCCAATTAAATCATTCCTTTTCTCCAATGTTTAATTCTAAATTAAATAGTTAGTGTGTGTGGATTGTGTGTGACTCTTTAGGTTCACCTTTCAGCTAGATTTGGTCGGATTCTTAGAATCCGTCCATTACCATGGGTGGCCATCTAGCAACGGTCCATGGCACTAGAGACTAGGTGAAAAATTCGGGGATGAACATTTAGGCTCTAACAGTACACTTGTCTTTTTGTCTATGGTCTCACCACTTAGGGTCAAGGGCACGGAAAATGCAGGTACCCATTTTGGACCTAAGTGTCGGTCTGTCCTTACTAAACGCCGCAAGGGAAACCTTCCCTTCTGTTCAGTTACTGTGGCCACAGATTTTAGGGATAAGACACAGAGCATACGTAAGGCTCAACTGTCAATGCCTTTGACAGGAGACAGATCCTTTCTTGGAAACTACTGTCACTCTGTATACCAGAGCTGCACTAGACATGGCTTATGACTACTCAAGTGCTTCTTGGCAATCTCTCACCATATCTAACATACAGACCTGATAAACAGGTAAACTCAGCAGTTCCTCAAGTCAAAGGACTTGACCTGTACCGTTAGAAACCGGGAACAGACGTCATACCTAGCCGACCCTACTCAAGGTCCTCCATAAGACAATTCCCGCGAGTCACCTCAGTCAGCTGCTTCCTAGTAGGCTAACCCACTAACACTGCTTAGACGACCTTCGTCCCCCGTCGATTAAATACGACAGCAGATGCTTAGTGCAAGTCTCAAGGGGAATCTCGGTACCCATCTTCGAGATTCCTTGACTTGGAGATTTCCGGAACTGATTCGGCGGGACTGATTTCATGGACCTACCTCCAAGCGTAGTCCCAGTCCCCGAAATAGGTTTTCAGCCCGTGGGCTTTGTTTGCGTAGTGAACAGATAATCATAAAGCAGATAAAGTGAACGCCAACAAAGTGAAGCCAAATGAATTGATACATATGTCATATGCCTTCGACTGTTGCTTGGGGACAACCTTTCCCTTTCCTTTTCCTTTCCCCTCTTTGACAATGGGAACACTCTTAGTGTTCGTAGCTGCTTTGACGACTTTTCCCTTCCCTTTCTTCCTTTTCCAACGTCCGGCACCCTTGCCTTTTGTTTTGGAAGTTGAAGCACCTCCAAACAATACCGAAGGCGTGGAATTCTTAGTCGTTGCTTCGTATTGCACCAACATATTAATCAACTCATGAGTGCCCTTCTCAAGTGCTTTCATGTTGTAGTTGACGATTTCATTATGCCCTTCTATGTACGTTTCATTATCGAGGCTTGCCTTTATGTCCTCGAGATTTTCCATCGGGGTAAGCATTTTAACCCCGTGCTCTTGTACAGAGGATCCTTCTGTTATCTTGGTTCCAAAGAACGCCTTGGTCGCGACATACCTAGTATGCCGGTCCGGGACTGCGTAGCAATCCTTAAGGCGAGCCATAATGGAAGGGACATCGTCTAGCCTTTCATGCTGCTTCTGAATCTCGTTCGTCATTGAAGCAAGTATGACGCTACGGATCTTCCGGTTATCCTTATGCCAAGTCTCGAACGTCTCACGTTCTTCTGGCGTGGATCCTTCCAGTAAGGTCCTAGGGAGAGGCTCGTCCATGACGTAGCCTTGGTTCTCGTAATCCAGGACTATCCTGAGATTGCGCAACCAGTCGTTGTAATTGGTTCCATTGAATTTGTTTGTCTCAAGTATGGTTGAAAGTGGGTTCTTAGACATTTTTAAATCTACATTTAAAAGAGAGTTCGCGATCAGCAGAATATAATAGATGGTGGTTTGATAAAAAATTAAATGCATGGTCTTTAGTCATTTAATGCTCCCACTATTTATACGAAAATACGGTACTCTCAAATGTGATTTTCAGGAAATCCTTTCCTAGTGGGCTTGGGATCCACAGCGATTTTTTCCATACCCCGCTTTTACTATTCGCATGGAAAAAATCCTGTGGGAGGTATACCATACCATTCTCGTTCCACGAGATTCCCAAGATTATTGCCTCACCCTTTCACATGATCCCGAGGACTCCAAGCGAATCATGTTAATCGGGTGTTAGACCCGACCCAATCAACCGAGCCATAGACCCACTACTACCCCCACGACTCGTGAGACAGGTAACAACGGTCTATTTTTCGTTCATGACACACTGTAGCTTCTTTTAAGTACAATAACGTGCCACGACTCGTGAGACCACGCTATTGACCTAAATCAGCTTCCTCACTATGCCATGGATTGGAAGGCATGGACAAACTCCTAGAGTTCATGTCCATTTAGTCTAGGGTCTAATAATTAGATATTGGTCCAACCAATGTGAGAGTAGTAAATGACCGAGATCTCATAATATAAAATATCTACACATTAATCCATAATGCGTAATAAATAAATTGCCTCCACAACAGTTATATGATAAATAAAGCGCCATTCATCCATCATAATAACCACATGCAAAATTAAAGCCTAGCACGCCCCTGTTGGATGATCACGAGCCCGAATCCTATGCGATCCACTGAGCCCGCAGTGGATCTATGGTCAATCTAGGGTTGGTCCTATACTATTACATTAATAGTAACCCAATCATCATTCTGATTGGCCTTGGTCTCTTTTCTCTTTCTTCTCTTCATGGAAACGCCTTAGAACCTCCAGTCTGGGCTCTCCATGTGGACCTTCCTTCTTCTCCATCAATTACATAAAATTGAAACCTCACTCCTATTCTACTCTCATTCCATATTAAAAATAGAAACCCCAGCAAAAACCCGAGGGGAGTACATAAGGAGGGAGATAGAATGCCTTATTATTACAAGACAACTAGAAAGAGAGAAGGAGAAAGCAGTAAAAGAGGCACACAGGCCCAACATGAAATTAAACCATACATTCGGTCTAGGGCTCGTGATCATCCGCTTCCATCCAACACACATAATCATATGATCCAATCACATAATAACAACATACCAATAATACATGATTACCAATCACAATTATCCAAAATCAATACGTAACGTGTGAAAATATGGCATAACCGTTGACAATAATATTTTATCGTTTTAGGAAAACCTTTCCTCATTATTTTTAAGTAAAATATCCCCGGGATTCCAAATCCAATATATTTTACTTCCCAAAATAATGTCTTAGAAAATTAGGCAAAAATTGAACAAAAATGAATTTTTAGAGTTAATTAAAAAATTAAAACTGAAAAATAAACAAAATAAAAATAGGGAAAAACTCTAGCAATACCGGCAGCTGGCCGCCGCCACCGGCAGCAGCCAGCGGGCGTGCGCGCAGGGCAGCGGGCTCAGCCTGCCATCCCTGCGCGCGCGCCTGGAGGCGCCGCCCTGTGCGCGTGGTCGCGCGCGGCCACTCTGGCCGCGCGTCCGGGCGCACAGACATCGGCACGCAGGCCTGGCGCGTGCGCACGGGCTTCCCTGCCCGTTTGCGCGCGCGCTCGGCCAGCGGCCTGCCTGAGGCCCAGCCGCGCGTCCGCCTGGTTGGCTGCGCGCAGCCTTGCGCATCTGGCCGGGCGGCCGAGCGCAGGCTTCCCCTGCCTGCGCGCGTCTGCCCTGCCTTTATACACGGCTGCGCGCGGCCAGCCTCCGGCTTGTCGGCGTGCGACATTTCTCCGTTTTTGTTCGATTTTTCACCCCCATTTCCCAAGAAAAACAGAAAATACCAACGATACAAGAATCACACGAATCAAAAGCAAGAAAACAACATGCTTTAAAAAAATATTACCAAGAATTTATAAAACATGCCAAATCACGTTTCATGCTTTAAAACGCACGTAAAACCCTAGGCCTATACACCGAACCGGGCTCTGATACCACTGAAAGATTATGGATCGTCCCGGGAAATAGCACGAATACGTAAACGCGGTATAAAATAAAATACAAAAATTTAAACATGCTTTAATTAAAATAAAAGAACACGTTCAAGGGATGTACCCTTGAAGTTCCCGGGCGTTCGGTGTATCTCATGAATTAAAAGCATAAACTAATCATGGAGGCCATAGGATTAATAAATAAAGAGAATCGAAAAATTAAATCAGAACCTACCGATTGTCGTTTTCGTCTTCTAACCGGTACTCGCATTGTTCCCCGATTTGCTCCAAGTCTCGTATGTGAGACTCTCCAAACAGTAGCACGCAATCCACCCACGTATCTTGCACGTCGTGCTAGCGAACGAACAAGTTTTATTTTGGAAAGGATGAATTAATAACACGTTATTGATTAACGGTATTCATTCTCCTAAGTTCTATTGTTCCAAGAACAAAAGAACAAGAATTATTTTCTTGTTGTGAGAGAGAGAGGGCGGACGAGTAGGGGAGAGAGGAGCCGAAATTATGTGTGTGTTGTGTGTGTTGGAATTTCATCACTTTTCAAATAGTGAGAGGCTAGGACTATTTATAGAGGAGGAGTTTAATCCTCTTTAAACTCCAACTCTAAAGAAGACTATTTTGACTAGGATTTTGACCTAGTCGAAGTCCTAGTCAAAGTAGTATTTGACCTAGTCAAATTAATCCTAGTAATCCATCTCTCCCTTTCCATCTCAACCATTAATTTAATTTAATGGAATATTTAAATCCTATTAAATATTCCAAAGGTCAAATAAATAAATATAAATATTTATTCTAAGGACATTAAATTAATTCTCTAATAAATCTAATTTATTAGATTAATCCCTTTTATCAAATAAAAGGAATTAATTCTCCAAGAAAATAAAGGACCCGATTAAATCCAATTTAATCATTCATTTTCTCCAATATTTAATTCTAAATAAAATAGTTAGTGTGTGTGGATTGTGTGTGACTCTTTAGGTTCACCTTTCAGCTAGACTTGGTCGGATTTCTAGAATCCGTCTGTTACCATGGGTGGCCATTTAGCAACGGTCCATAGCACTAGAGACTAGGTGAAAAAATTTGGGGATGAACATTTAAGCTCTAACCGTACACTTGTCCTTCTCTCTACAGTCTCACCACTTAGGGTCTAGGGCACGAAAAATGCAGGTACCCATTTTGGACCTAAGTGTCGGTCTGTCCTTACTAAACGCCGTAAGGGAAACCTTCTCTTCTGTTCAGTTACTGTGGCCACTGATTTTAGGGACAAGACACAGAGCATACGTAAGGCTCAACTGTCAATGCCTTTGACAAGAGACAGATCCTTTCTTGGAAACTACTGTCACTATGTATACCAGAGCTGCACTAGACATGGCTTATGACTACTCAAGTGCTTCTTGGCAATCTCTCACCATATCTAAGATACAGACCTGATATACAGGTAAACTCAGCAGTTCCTCCAGTCAAAGGATTTGACCTGTACCGTTGGAACCGGGAACACACGTCATACCTAGCCGACCCTACTCAAGGTCCTCCGTAAGACGGTTCCCGCGAGTCACCTCAGTCAGCTGCTTCCTAGCAGGCTAACCCACTAACACTGCTTAGACGACCTTCGTCCCCCGTCGATGAAATACGACAGCAGATGCTTAGTGCATGTCTCAAGGGGAATCTCGGTACACATTTTCGAGATTCCTTGACTTGGAGATTTCCGGAGTGATTCGGCGGGACTGATTTCATGGACCTACCTCCAAGCATAGTCCCAGTCCCCAAAATAGGTTTTCAGTCCGTGGGCTTTGTTTGCGTAGTGAACAGATAATCATAAAGCAGATAAAGTGAACGCCAACAAAGTGATGCCAAATGAATTTCACTTCTTTATTCATTAATAGTTTATCAAAACACTGAAATTGTCTAGACATAGGTTACATTTTGCCTGCCAAGATTGGCTACATGGTCACCTATTCTAACAGATATATGTATATTTTTTTAAATATTTCTGTAATTTAAATTATTATTTTTATGTCAAACTAATTATTATATAATTCCAGGGTTGATCGGAAGATACACGAGCGCATGAACGCGGTGGTGCGAGGACACTATCCCCACCTTTGGGGCAGTTTGCACCAGGTGCCGCCAGAGAACCAGCATTTCTGGTTCGAGAGATTCAAGGTAACATTAATTTCAGTTAAATGGTATCAATTAAATTTTCATGCTAAATATTTTAACAATCTAAGTATATATTTTCTTTCTTTTTTTTTTTTAAATACAGATGATGTACTGGTGGCACTGCAACGACGAGTCCATGTTCAAGATCTTCCACATGTTTGCAGGGAAGTTCCTCCGCAAGAAGTTCGTCCTCGCCATACAATCTCTGGTGAAGCCTCTTTGGCTGGCGAACGAAGTCAGGCGGCAACTCCTGCTCTATTGGGTTAGCAAGGAGTTTAAGGAAGAGTGTGCCAAGAATAAGGCCAACCGGTCTGCGAACCCAGCCTCATCCTCTACTGGGTGTACCGCGGGGGTTCTGCCTCCGTCGGTATGCACAAGAGGAATATGGTAAGATATTTTATCTTATAAAAAGTATTTATCATTATTAAATTAAAATTGTAATAACTTTTTCTGATTTCTTTTTACAAGAGACGCAGCTTGGTTAGCCAGTGAAGTAGATGAAGTTATTCTCCAGATGCTACAAGAAGAAGGCCAACGGCGGCTAGAGCGGGCCGAGGGCAGTGGAGGTGACGGTAAGTTGGAAATTACCTTTTCTAATTTATTTTTTTTAATATTTGAAAATAGCAATAATAATAATTTACTATTTTTGCAGGAGACGTTCCAGAAGCTGCTGGAGGATTACCAGTCTCAGGCCACGGCCAATCCTGGGGATCGTTTAGCCGAATCAGAGGGCTCGGTAGCGCAGACCGAGCAAGACTTGTGGCTGGCTGCAGTCAGAGGCAAGAACAAGGGCTGGGTATTTGGTCTTGGTTCCGAGGCCCACGGTCTCAGCCAGACCGTTTCCTCGCCATCACCACCGCCACTGCCACCACCACCGCCAGTGTCGAATTTGGAGGATCGCATGGTCCAGCTGGAGGATGATGGTGGATATGATGGGTATGATGAAGACCCTGCAGACCAATAACTCCGCCGCCGGCCCATCACGGCCTCCTACAGACCCCCCCTCCCCCCTCCAGACGATGACGATGTGGACCAGGATGAGGGGGACGGGGAGTAGATTTAGGATTTTTTTTTATATTTTTGTAATTAAATTGGATAATACTTTTATTTAATATAATTTTTATTTTCAAATTATGCATTTTTTCATATTTAAATAATAATTATAAAACAAAATTCAAAAATATTATTAATAATTTAATATATAGTTTAATAATAATAATTATTATTATCATAAAAAAATTAATAATTCATTATTTAGGAATGGTAATTTAGACGGTCATGGAGCGCATGTAAATCGTGGTTACCATTCCAACTATAGGCCGGTTTAATGAAGCGATCGTTCTTATGACCATATAAAAAGACAATCCAAATTAGGTCACGGCCGTTCCTAAAAGCATATAAAAATGAATTTCAACTTAGGGAACAATCGTTCCAAAATTTATTCCAAATTCGATGATTTCGTGGTACAGTTTTTGTTCTAAATAAAATACTAAAACCGTTCCAATGGCGTATTCCAAAAAAGAGTACAAAATCCGTTCCTAGGTTACTTAGGAAAGAAGATATAATTGTGTTCCCACGACCGTTCCTAACTCTAACCCCAGATTTATAGTTGACCGTTCCAATTTGTATTCCAGAAACAGTGCAAAAATGTATCTCCAATATATGTTGTCTAGTCCAAACAGTGTTCTAATTATCATTCCAAATTCCGCGATTTACGTTTGATGTGACCGTTCCAGCCATTAACAAGGTGTTCCAAATACACAAATTATAAATTCATACACACAAAGGTAATGAGGAACGGTAATCACATTGTATGCAAAAACTAGTTCCAAGTTTGGAACGATCAGCTTACATCCATTCCTAATTATTAGGAACGCCGCTCGTTTTAATGGATACCATGCCGTTCCATAACCATTCATAATAGAGGCCCAAATGAATCCAGTGATCTAATTACCGTTCCAAACGAAAAAAAAAAAAAAATACCGTTCCTATTTTCGTTGTAATTTTCGCATTTTTTTTATAGTGAACACCATTCCACATCTTACTTCCACAGCTTCGAGATTTGATCCTCCAAGTCTGAAACAATGGCGTCAACAAGCAATACAAGTTCAACACGTGTGCACATCCTCCATTTTTAACAGAAGCTACAATTTTCAAGAGATAAACATCTACTTTTGGAAAAAGAAAAAGAAAACTTACGGTAATCTGGTGGAGTAAAATCATTGAAGTTAAGGTCGCGTAGGCTCATTGTTGTTGAACCCTTGCTTCTTCTACGCTTCTACGATCTAGAGGTGAGATATCAAAAATATAAAAAAAGGGTTGAGAAGGGGATTTTTGTGAGGAGGTGTGTGGAGGAAGAAATTAGGGTTGTGTAATTTTTTCCCCAAATACGCGAGATAACATGAGTCCAAAGTCAGCCACTTTTGAGACTTAACAGCCACGTGATATTCACGTGGCCATTCCATCAAAAAAGTTAATGGAGGACCAAAAATGATACAAAACGTAAGCTAAAGGACCAAAAGTGAGATTCTCGTAATGATTAGGACTAAAAATGAACAGGGCCTAAGATATGGGACCAAAAATGAGATTTTTCTAGAAAAATCAATTATCTTGATGTATTATTTAAAATACAAAAAATATTTTTTTTATTAATTTAGTATTTAAATAATTAAAATAATTTTACTTAATTTTTAAGAAAATAATAAAGTACAAATATATAATTATATATATTACATATAATACACATATATATATATATATTTTGACGGCAATGGCGAACCTTTTCTTTGAAGAAAAAATAAAAAAAATAATGGTAAATAATAACAAAAACAAAATAAATAAGAACAAAAAATAAATTTACCACGTAATTAGGATATGCCCAAAACCTTCTTCCCCGACTTATTTTGGTCTAAAAAGTCTTCAATGGTAGCTCAATTCCATACTCACAATACATTTTTTGCACATAAATATTCTCATTAGACGAACACGCACTCGAATTTATGTCAGATTGAAACTGATTTCTCCTTATTCCTCTCGTTTTTTACCAAAATTTTATCAATTCCACTATTTCAAGTCTATATTTTGTGGTGTATAAAATAACAGCCAAATATACTCTTAAATAGACAAGAAATCCCCCAAATTTAACTCCAAAATTAGGTGTACTGTTTGTTTTAACGGTCAATCTAACGGAGAGTATTCAAGTGGATGAAAAATGAAAACTTTAAGTACCATGTATGATAACTTGGAAACATAGGGCACCAAAAATGAAAAAGAGGTATAGTTAAAGTATCAAAAGTGAAATTATCACACACTTTTCCCATGTATACTTAAATAGGTGGGGCTTTTAATTCTTGTTTTATCTTGAAGACAAACATCAAAAGAATCAACTAATAATCGATATATCATTTTCAAATAATACTTGTAGAATATAAATGGCTTTTATTATGTATATATAGAGAGAGGTTAAGAATTTTATAAGTTAGCGGTTAATTGTAATTTTCGTCCTGTAATTATAGGTATTTGGCATTTTAGTCTTTTAAGTTTTTAGGGTAGCAAAATAGTCCTTTAACTTTTTAATTTTCGCGATTTTCGTCCTCTGGTAGCCGAATTTTTTAAAACTCGCCGGAATAATGGCACGTGATTCACACGTGAGGCTTTTAAACTCGCCGGAAGAAGGGGCAATGCCTGAATGTGGTATCACTCAAGAAGACAATCAACCTCATCGTGTGCCATTATTCTGACAAGTTTTAAAATTTCCAGCGACCAGAGGACGAAAATCGCGAAAATTGAAAAGGTAAAGGACTATTTTGCTACCCTAGAAACTTAAAGGACCAAATTGCCAAATACCTATAATTACAAGACAAAAAATGCAACTAACTGAAAAGTTAAAGGATTAATTTGCTACCCTATAAACTTAAAGGATCAAAACGTTAAATACTTATAATTACAGGACGAAAATTGCAATTAACCCTATAAATTAGTAACGAAATAGAATTTTTTTTTGCTTCTTTATTTGAGTCCATCTCAAGCCGCCCTCAAACGAGTATCATCAATCCTATCTGAGAATCTTTCACCATTATTTCTATATCAATAAAAATACACTAACTTTTTGTCAATGAAGTGAGTGATTATCCGACTCTGATACCACTTGTTGAGTTCATGTAGGTGCCAAACCCAACAAATCCTTAACTAATTAGGCGTAATTAGGCATAATTAATGTGATGGTATTCAATATGGCTAATCTATGGACAACTTTTGAGAAAATTGCATTTTTGGTCTTATGTAATTTGATGTTTTTTAATTTAATCTAATTTGTTACGATTTCACATAGCATCCCATAAATTAGAAATTTTCTTAGTTTTAGTCTCCGCGTGATTTTTCTGTCTAATAACTAACAGAGAAGTCACGGGGCCATCAGTTAAAACACGTGTTGGACTAACGGCCACATGACTTCTCCATCTAGTATTGGACGAAAAGGTTACATGGGAACTGAAAATGAAAAAAAATTTAACTTATAAAATGCAATGTGAAAAAATCGTAATAAATAGAACTAAATTGAAAATCAACCTAATTTATGAGACTAAAAATGCAATTTTCTCACCATTACAATTACACCTTGCTCCACTCATTCACACTTTTAAGCTTCAATAGTTTAATGATCAATACTTAGCATATATTATTACTATCTCTACTGTTAGCTTGAATCAAAAGTTGGCATTCCTTTATTGCTTTTCCTCTCTCATGTACACATTCCGACCACAGTTACGTTTTCGGAGCTTCCATGGAAAGTCCTGATCAGCTGCCCGCCGGAACCTTACGGCAGTCATGGTTGCTGCTTTTTCCGGGCCGGGCATATTTCTCCAAACACAAATATAGACCTATAGGAGAAACAAATCACTCGAATCAGATCGTTTCCAAGCAAGATTTTGTAAGAGAACTGAAACGAGTGAATCGCATTGCGTGGCCGATGTTAATCGTGACTGTATCAAACTTTCTTTCCCGCGTTCTGCCTATATTCATGTTGGGCCACCTGAATAAGCTGTCTCTGTCGAGTGCATCCATCGCTATCTCCTTTTGTAACGTTACCGGATTCAGCGTCCTTGTAAGGCCTTAACGCCCCTTTGTTGAATTTAATTTCCTCCATTAAAGAGTCTTAACTCAATTACTCGATGCAGTTTGGAATGGCCGGTGCACTGGAAACTTTGTGCGGGCAGGCATATGGAGCTGAGCAGTACACACAAGTTGGAACGTTCACTTATGGCGCGATTTTAGGCCTCTTTATGATTTGTATACCGGTATCCGTCTTGTGGATGAACACGGGGAAGCTATTAGTATTTCTGGGCCAAGATCCTTTAGTCTCGAAAGAAGCTGGAATCCTAGCCGCCTGGCTCGTACCAGCACTATTTCCGTATGCAATCCTTCAGTCTCTGATTCGATATTTGCAGTCTCAGAGTTTGATCCTTCCGATGCTTTTGAGCTCACCAGCATCGCTGTTGATCAATCTTGTTCTTGGTTGGACTTTTGTATTCAAGCTAAATCTAGGCAATGCTGGAGCAGCACTTTCCGTCGGCTTATCGATTTGGCTAAACGTGTTTCTTCTCGGAGTTTATGTGAAGTATTCATCGGCGTGTAAGAAGACTCATGCTCCATTCTCAAAGGAAGTTTTCTTTAGTCTCCGGCAATTCTTCCAACTCGCCGTCCCTTCTGCTATGATGCTTTGGTATTTCACTAGATCAAGATTTTCACGCTTTCATGTTTATATATATATATATATATATATATGGAAAAAAACAATTTTGGTTTACTGATATAGAGTGGTTGCAGTTTCAGTTCAAGTCAATTCAATATTTGTAGCAAGAACTGTAATTTATGTAAAATGGCGATTTTTGTCCAAAACCCCTAGTTTATCCGGGATTTGTCGTATGACCTGCACATATCACCTAAAAGTTGGGGATTTTTGAACTTTTATGCCAAATTGGGGTTATTTAAATTTTCATAAATTACAGTCATTTGTTATAAATCTTGAATTGGCTTGGACGAAAACTGCCACCTGCACTCATATGTTAGTGGACCAAAATTGCTTTTTTTTTTTTTTTTTTTTTGCATTTTTTCCTAGGAAAAAATGCAATTACACCCCTTGTGATATGCAAAATGTGCAAAAAAAACCCCTGTGAAAAAATAAATAGCAATTTACCCCCTATATTTTAAAAAATGGAACAAAAAATCCCCTAAAAATGGAGCAAAAAACTGTCTGTGAGGGGGTAGTTGCTGCATTTTGAATAATATAGGGGGGTAGATTACGAGTTATTTTTTCACAAGGGATAATTGCTCTTTTTGGTTAACACAGGGGGGCAAATTGCATTTAACCCTTTTTTTCTAATGCAATTTCGGTCGACTAATATAGTTGTGGTGACAATTTTGATCCAGGCAATTCGAGATTTGCAACAAAGGGCATAATTTATGAAAAAAGGCAACCTTGGTCTAAAAATTCCTAATTTGGCAGGAATTTCTCCCATGAGCTGCACGTGACACCTAGAAATTGGGAAGCTTTAAGCTTTTCGGCCAAATTAGAGTTTTCTGGACCAAAATGCCATTTTTTTTTATTTTTTATTTTTATAAATTACAATCCTTTCTTGCAAATCTCGAATCTGGATAAAGTGAACTACCACCACCCATATATTAGTGGACAAAAATTGCATTTTTTCAGGGATATATAACATCAACTTTCTTCGAAATTCATTAATCTTTTCTTCTGTTAAATAAGTTACTTCGTATGTGATTCTTAATTGCAAAACATGATCACATAGTTTGGAATGGTGGTCGTTCGAGATAGTCATATTTTTTTCTGGGCTATTGCCAAATCCGCAGCTTGAAATGTCCGTTCTGTCTATATGGTATGTTTTTTCCTTCTAATACTACGTTTGGTTATTTGAATATTTGAAGCCTGAGTACATTATTTCACCTAAATGTTCACTTTAAATGCAGCATGACATTTAGTGCTTTGCATTTCCAAGTACCCAATGCTTTTGGTATTGCTGCAAGGTCTGTGTTCAAATATAAATGTTTTCACCTTTTCAACTTTGGTACAAGCATATTTTTTTCAAGAAAGTAACATTTTTCGTTCTGTATCTTGGGGTCTTTTAAATTTTGGTTCCATTGATTAAGGGATTCTCACTTTAATCTCGTAACATTAAAAAGGTAGCACTTTGGTCACATGACACCTTTTTGTTAGATATTTGAACTGAAAAACTACATTCTTAGGACGTGGCCTTTAGGGTCTTTACAAATTCGGTCCTATGCATATGTTACGTGATTCTCACTTTTGATCTCATAACTTTCAAAAAGTAGCAGTTTTAGTCCCATGTACGTACTTGCGACGTGGTTTTTTTCGTTAAATATCTTACGGAAAGGTGTCATGGGACCAAAATTGAGAATTTCATAACCAATGAGACCCAAAACAAAAAAACTCTAAACTATGGGACGGAAAATGTTATTTCCCCACATATTTCTATAATTGTGTATAGTTTAATAGTTTGCCACGAAAATTTTAACAGCACACGGATTTCAAATGAGCTGGGAGCTGGGAATCCACAGGCAGCTCGACTTATTCTATGCACTGTGCTGATTTTAGCAATCGGGGAGTTTGTTTTAGCAGCAACAACTATTTTCATCTGTCGCCGTGTGCTGGCATATGCTTTTAGTGAGGACAAAAATGTCGTGGTTTATATTCAAGAATTGACTCCTTTCCTCTGCCTCTCCGTCATTGTGGATAGCTTGCAAGCTATACTTTCTGGTGATTCCTTTACCTTTCTACGCATCTTTCTCAATGTTTTCTTTTACACTAATAATGGACCTAATACATCTTGTTTGGGAAAATTACATTTAAGTCTCCAAAAGTTAGTCGCTTTACAATTTTGGTGGATCATATTGTTTTTTAGTCATAAGGGAAGATAACAGTGTTTGTCCCGTAATATACGGTCTTTCAGCATTGATCACATTAGGTACGAGATTCTCACTTTTGATTCCGTAACATTTAAAAAATAGCACATAATTTTGGTCTCATGACAAATTTCTATAAAATATAAACGTACCCGTTAGGATCTTTACACGTTTTGATCCCTTTGGTTACGGGATTCTCACTTTAGGTCCCATACACTTAACGATCATGTGGCCTTTTTTCATTAAATATCTACGGAAAGGTGCCATGGGACCAAATATGCTACTTTTTAGATTTAAGGAACCAAAATTGAGAATCCCCTGACCAATGGAATCAAAAGTGCAAAGATCCTAAATTATGTGACGAAAAATTATGTGACGAAAAAAATGCTATTTTCGCTAATCATTATATTGCATCCCATAATTTCAAAAAAATTGTGATTTTAGTCTCAATCTTTAACTTTATTAAATTTCTAGCCAAAATATGTGCATGGCACGAGTTCCGTTAAGATTGTTTTTGTCAGAAATTTAACAAAATTAAGGATGGTGATTAGATTTGTAAATATTTTAAAGTCATGAATATAATATTGTGATTTAAAAAATAATGAGATCAAAACTAAAAAAAAAAGTTAACTTGTAGAATGTAAAATGTAATTTGTCTCTTTTTTCCCGCATCTAATAATGAAACTTAGTATAACCTCATTCCAAAGTGTGGATAAGTGATAGGACATATAGTTATTTTTAATTTACAGGATGTTCGGCTGAGTCCTTTTAAAAGTTGTATACATTTTTTTTTGTATATGTTGGAATTTGAACAATGAATTTAGAGGAAAGATTTCAAATGACTTTCCTATTAAATGAATTTGAAATTATCATGATGAGACAAAATATAATTTAAAATGAAAATTCAAGAATTAGTCTCTTTTTCTTTTTCTTCTTCGTGAGAATGAAATTAGTCTCTCTCTCTCTCTTTTCTTTTCTTGTTCTCTTTTTCTTTTAATAGATATGTATTTTTTATTAGTGTCTATTAGATTTTATATTAAAAATATAATTTTAAAGTGTTTATATAAAATAATATTATGAAGTTTATAAAATATCAATAATCATCATTGTTCTGCACTTAATTAATATGGTTAAAATAATAAAGAAGTACGTTAAAATTTTTCAAATAAATTGAGAACTCTTCACCTTTTTAGGAAAAGGAGTTAATAGAATCCCGACATCTCCTTCTTTCCTTCTTTCTTTCTTGTTCTTTTTTTATTTGATACACTCGTTTCTAAAAGTCTATCAAATTCTATAAAAATCTTATGAGTTTTGCAATATTTTTTTTTTGGGTTAAATTCATTTTGACCTTCTGTGATATAGAAAAATACCAAAAAACAAAATTTAAATATCAAAACCCATCTTTATGTTGTCAATAAATATTCACACTGCCCCCTAATTAATTTGTAAGTATTTTTTTAGAGACAATGACGAAAATACTCCTCATATATACGTATAATTACTTATAGTATACTTATTATTATATCTATATTTATAAGAATTATTAAAAAAAATAATTAACACCCCCCCACCCCTCGACAGGCTGCCCCCCTCCCTCCTTCCCCACCCCCTTGCCGCCCCCTAAATCGCCGCCCCGTCGCCCTCGAGGCGAGGGCGACCTCATCCTCCGCCTCTGTGCGACAACGGCGTTGCCCAGAGGCGGAGGAGCTTTGGGCGATGGGCGTCGCCATCGCCCTCCACCTCTAGGCGGCCACCGTCGCCCAGGGGTGAGAAGGGCGCGTCGCCGTGCCCTCTTTTGCAGCGGCGGCGGCTTTGCCGCCGCTGCTTTTTCTTTTGTTTTTTTTGTTTTTAAATTAATTCTAATTAATTAGTTATGTAATTTGAATTAAATTATATTAAAATATTTATATAATTAAATACATTATATATTATATAATATTATATATTATATATATTAGATTGGCCATGCAGTAGAAGAGAGGAGGGCAAAAATGTCAAGAAAAGTCACTTTTCAGACCACCAGTCACGGTCAAAGCGCGTGTGACACCAACTCTCACGTTAGGGTTTTTTTTTTTTATTTTGTTTCATATTACAGGGGGTGTAATTGATACTTTATTTTTCATAGGGCTTTTTTTGAATATTTCCAATATCACAGGGGGGTTCTTGTATTTTTTCATTTTTTTTGTGATACTTAAAAGAGAAAAATGCAATTTTTGTTCACTAACATAAGAATTGTGATAATTTTAATTCGAGTTGATTCAAGATTTGTAATAAAGGACTGTATTTATGAAAAATGACAATTTTGGTCCAAAAACCCTAATTTGGCCAGAAAATTTAAAATTCTCAATTTTTAAGCGTCACGTGCAGGCCATGTGACAATTCTGGTCAAATTAGGGATCTTCCTTGGGGCAAAGAAAGAATGACTGCCCTATTGGACCAAAATTTCCATTTATCATAAATTATATTCCTTTATTTGAAATCTCGAATTGGCTTGGACTGAAGCTGCCACCACTTCTATATATATTCCGATCAAAATTGCATTAGCTAGGGAATAATACAATTTTGGTCCACCAACATAGAATGATAGCAGTTCCAGTCCATGCCAATTTAAAATTTGAAACAAGGGACTGTAATTTATGAAAAATATCAATATTTGTCCAAATTCTGCTCTTGAAAAATCTAATAACAAGTGGTCTTTTCTATATTTTTCTAGAGATGTCTAAGTAAGTATTATTCCTTTTCCAGGAGTAGCAAGAGGAGGCGGGTGGCAACGAATAGGGGCATATGTCAATCTCGGAGCATATTATCTGGTCGGAATTCCAGTGGCTTTCCTAATGGGATTTCCTCTTCATTTGAAAGGCAAAGGGCTTTGGATTGGAACCATAGTGGGAGCAGCAGTTCAGTGTTTCTTGTTTTCTATCGCAACATGCCTCACAGATTGGGAGAAACAGGTTCTCGTTCAATCTCATTTCAACATTGGAAATGTTATAGTGGTTCTTTAGCTAGCTATAATGATACACATATTAGTATACACTAGAAAAAAATCTAATATTTCATCATAATTAATTATCATGGTTAAGAATAAAAAAAATATCGTAAATTGTTATTCACCATGGTCACGTCACGGTTGCTGCTCGTAGTTTTTGTGAGTGTGGCTAAAATATTTGTCATGGTTAAAAGTCATTGCAAAAATATATGTTATGACTGATAATGATGACAAAATAGTTTCCATAGTGAATAATCTAGGTTTTTACAATAATTTTTATTTAACATGATTAATAATAATTATTTATCATAATTTCAGTCTAAATAATATAATTGTAGTCAATAGTAAATTTTCTAACTGACACCTGATGAATGTTTACATGGGTACTGCAGGCAACTGAAGCAAGACAAAGGATATTTGAAGGGGAAGTTCCAGCTCAAATTGAGATCATTTAATCTTCTCTCTTTTGGGACTTTACAGAAAGTCCAGTGGCTCAGAAAAACAAGGAAAGAGAGATAGAACCTTTAAAAAGAATTTATAGAAGGGAAAATGTATCCCTTTTACAAGGCTTCTTTTCAAAATTAATAATCATTTATATTACTTATCAAAAGGAGTAACCAATTCACTAAGAATTTACCTAGACAATTAATTTATAGTGAATAATTAAATCAACTGATTTTGTTGTACTAGTTGTCCATGGAACTTACACAGCGGAAAAACGATTACCGCCAGTGTTGGCCTAGCATCCACATTCTACACACACGCACACAGTGTATGCCGTATTGCTGAAAATAACACAAAGACAAGCAAAACATAGATTTACAGGACAAAGTGCAACCTTATATTTTGTTCATCAATTTAGAATGCAAAAAGATATGCTAGCACACAATGAACTCTCATTCATCCTTATAAAAGAATGTGCAAGTCTAGGATAAAACAATAAAAATACAACATTGTAGTTAACAACCCCAACTATTTGAAAAAAATTGCACAAAACTGCCTAAAGCACCCCATATTGTTCGGACCAGTCTCCAACCCTATGCTGCCATGTATACATACAGTGGTTAACCTTAACTGCCTATTCACATGCTTCCCACATGCTGCCTGAAACCGTCTTGCTTCACCCTTTACTAATCACCAAGATTTAGCCCCACCATAGTTTTCCAAAAACCTACCAGTCGTATGCACGCACCATCTACCATCTATTGAGGAATGCGGTACATCGAGTGTTGCCTACGTGCACCATCTACCAACCGTCCCCCACATAAGTGCCCAACTCCCGCCATGTGTGCACATCGTGCGCATCTGGCTGTTGTTTCCTACAAAGTCTCGCAGACCTGCCTCAATGGTCTGGAGACATCAGCCATAATGCTAATATATTGCCGACAACCATCTAACAACACTTCATACATGCCCTAGGCCTGCATAGCTACATGTTGTGCAATACTGTCATGCACCGTCACCCAATGTTCCTCAACCAGCCAACATTTCTGAATGACTATACCATGTGTTGTCTATCAGCGTAGTGTCATGACACCAAGAACACATCCGTCCTATGCCATCCCCTGTCAGCACCCTAAACTGCCAAATTTAGCACACAAGCCTGTTGTGCTAGACAGAACGATGTTTCAAAGGGGTAACACTAATCCACTAAGAACTAATTAAGGCTAATTAACTAAAAATAATTAATTGATTAAAACTAATATCCCTATTAATTCATCAAGAATTAACAAGAATATGGAAAGCAATAAAACAAGTTAATTAACAACATCATATTAATTTGGGGGAAATAATATTTTTCATCCCATAACTTAGGGCCTTTCTACTTTTGGTCCCATTGGTTACGGGATTCTCACTTTTGGTCCTGTAACTTTCAAAAAGTAACACTTTCGGTTCCATAGCACTTTCTGTCCGTAGATATTTAACGGAAAGTACCATGTGGCCGTTAAGTGCATAGGACCAAAAGTGATACTTTTTTAAACTTGTGGGACCAAAAGTGAAAATTTCATAACATATGAGACCAAAAGTGAGAATCCCATAGCATATGGGACCAAAAGTGTAAAGGCCCTAACGTCCATGTGCTAAGCACGTGGTGTTTCCGTTAAAAATTCTAACGGAGAGGTGGCATGAGACCGACTTTTTAAAAGTTATGGGACCAAAAGTGAGAATCCCGTAATCAATGGGATCAAAAGTGGGAAAGCCCTAAGTTAAAGAACGAAAAATGTTATTTTCCCTATTAATTTGCAAACAATCGGATAAGATAAAAAGTAACAATTAAACAAATTATGATGTTTATAACTGTACGTAGAACTATTGTTGTTAGATTCACATCTTTAAGCGTGTGACTTTATGAATGCTCCTATAGATATGGCGTATATACCATATCCATAAAAGCAAGCATGATTTGATACCATTACATTGGTGGAAGATGATGCCTTATTAAGGAATGTAATAATCATAATAATTGGATTCGCCAGTATTGAAAGACGAATATTGAGGTTAATGCATTTTACCCATGTGAAACTGATAAAGATTTAAAATACCCCCATAACTACAGAAAATTATATATGATGTCCATAAAAATGAACTGGCAGAAAGAGGCTCAAATGATCCAAAAAGAAGAAAGAGATTGTAAGAGTCTAAAGGAATGGAAGGTTCAAGGTGCCCCAACGAGGCCCAGTCCCAATAAGGGCTCATGGTGCCCCTAAAAATCCCAATTCGATTAGAGCCTCGGGTAGTCAGGCAGGAAATGCCCCCAGGAAGTGAATTGGACCAAAGAGGATCAAACGGCGCATATAAGAGAAAGCCTAGATCCAAGAAGGCCCCGCATATCTACAATGAAGCTTTGGGGCTTGGAATCCCCCAGCCAAAGTAGAAGCTTATATTACGTGGCATCCACGTAGGACTCTAAGACCATAACGCACAGAGTCAGATAAGGATCAGTTGCCTCAATAGGCACACATGGCTCCCACAACCAAAAGTAATATCCGAATCCTAAAATCTTGTTATTTCGGATGTGGGAAGATATTTTCTCAACCACTTTGTCAGAATCCGAGAAGACATCTTTATTTCCAGAAGGTACCCTCATCCGCAGTGACTCCAACCGTCCTTGAGAATAGCTAGTATCCAACCATCAGGAGATAATTGTAATACCCGCACCCTATCAATTCCAAAACCAACCTAATTAACCCTCAGTATGACACACCTCGACTAACCAATTTGTTTATTATTTTATTTTTGGCCTCTCCTAAAAGTTCAATTTTAAAAGATTTTTAGATGACTTTTAAGAATTCCACCTGTCAACCCTATCTATACTCATCCAGTTAGTGTACGTGACCAGAAAGTCAATTAATTATCTAATTGGAATCTACTGTAAACTATCTTGTTCGATGTAACGTAAAATATGATAAACACAATTTATTTTGTGACCATCTTTGTCATGCTATGTTTACATATTATTAATGTACTTCACAGACAAAGCCCACAAAACAAATAAACCAATGAAGTTGGATTGCGTATTTATTGGCGACTATTATATACTAACTTCTGAAATGTCACTGGCCGCATCTTAGCCAAGAGTGTCGGCAATGACTATAGGAGGATGTGCGGGGGGCAAGGGGTGCCAGCACGCACGCAGACGCACAAACGACAAGTGAGCAGAGACTCTTATGAATTTGGGATTACAATACTGTTCGTATGGGAACTTATTTGATGTGTGAGGATGCTATCCGCCAAGTATGAAGTCGTTCCATGGACGTTTGAGCATGAAGATATAAGGCTGACGGTTGGGCACCATTCTGTGAGCGAGCATGAGATTCACGAGCGAAGCAGAGTGCTTCATCATTGGAGATTTGCAAAACTGTTTCAATGGCATACTCCAAATAGTGTTAGGAACATCTCCACCATATTTCAGAGTTAGACAGTTCCGATTGAATAGAAAATGACCATGATGTTCGGAGTCTGTCAGTGCAATGGCGGTGAAATAATTTCAAAATATTGCAAGGGCAATTCCCTTACGGTTGATGATCGGATGGGGGTGAAACTCTGTAGTTGTGATTAAGAAGTTGTAATATACATAACGGTTCATGCGGCACGTGATTTGGACATCCAACGAGGGAGATGCGAAAAAGATGCGCTCCTCGTCCATTTCAAAGTCTACTACTTAAACAAGAAAAAATATTTTTAAACCTACTAGTAGGAACGACGTGCGTTGCACGCATTGCTTATTACCTCGACAAAAATTTATATTACTTCAAATTTAATTAAGTAAAAAAAATAAGTATTTATAAACAAAAAGATCCTACTCATTAAGCTTTAAGGATTTGAAAATTTTGAAATTATTATAAAAGCTTTTTATTCAATGCAAATTATTAACTTTGAAATTGTAAATAGATTTTCATGTTCCTAAATTTATCGAAATAAGAAAATATTATAAATAAATTTCTTGAATTGATTGAATATTTGTGGGTGCGAAATCTCTACTTGAAACCTCTGATTCTTCACTTTAAGAATGTGATCTTGGATTTCGGCAACTTTGGAGGTGAAACTTGACGTTTCATCCCCTTCGTTGTTGACTGACTTCGAATAACGTTAATTCGGGGGTCGTTGACTTGTTCCCAAATTAAAACACTATAAATTTGGAGATATTTGACTTGAACTTAAATATTTCTTGGTGGATTTGAGGCTTTATCTCCCACCAAGGTGGACGTGCGTCTTGATAACGTTAATTCGAGGGTCTTCCAACTTCTTCTCAAATTAAACGTTGACTTTAGATAATTCCGCGACGAACGCCTTGATTCTTGCCTTGAATGCCGTGGATCTTGCTTGATTTGTGTTTGAGAGGATTTTTGAAACTTCTTGAATGCTCTCTTGCATGTGTTTTCAATTATGTGTGTGTGTGTGTGTGCGTCTTGAATTAGTTTCAAGGACCCCTTTATATAGCTGTCAAAGAGGTAGAGTTGTGGTGAACTTGATCACTATTTTGTATTAACACTTTATTTTAATTTAAAGAGATAATATATTAAATATTTGGGAAGATATGATTGGTCAATTTTGATATTATCTCTTTAATTTTTGCATTTTTCAAAGTGATAATATAAAAAATATTTGTCTTGATTGGATTGGCCGAAACACCTCACTTTTCCACTTGTCGGCTATTAATTTGCTGACGAAATATATATTAAAATATCAATTAAATTAACTATTTATATTTGAAAGTCATTTAGTAAATTTCAAAATATAAATAGAAGGAATATAATTGATAAATAATATATATTTTCCATTGGTCGTTCATTTAATTGGGTGCAAAATTTATTTGTCTACAAATGCCACCTCGAGACTCATTCATGAATATATGTTTGAAAATGTAATTCTCGAAGTGAATGAGTTGCGGAAAAAAGTGGATTGAATTTAAATGGGCCATCCAGGTTATGGAAAACACACCTTGGATTTCTTTGGGAGTTTTGGGCCACATTTACTTTTCACATAATGAGCCAAAATTGAGTTTTGTTTTGTCAAATAATCCCATGGCCCAATTATTCTCAACTCTGCAGCTATTGAATTAGGATTGCATTTTGCAATGATTTTTCTTATTTCTTTCAGCCTAAGGAGAGTACGGGTTCTCTTATGTAAGTGGGGCTTGATCTTTTAAGTTAATTTGCTGAGTTTTGCGTCGGAAAGAATTCTCCTTCAGGAACATTAAGTGGCTTACGAATTATTGAGTTTTATTCGGATCATAACTCAAAATTCTAATCCCTTTTGAATTAAAACACTTCAATTTAACACCTATATAAAGGGCTTAATCCGCGGTGATCAATCATTGTGAATAATCGTTTGTTCAAAGGAATCCGTGGTATGCTTCATTGACAATTTTTTTTTATTTTTTCGTCATGCTTACAAGGTGTTCGTGCTGATGTCATAATGAATTTCTGCAGAATTTCTTTTCGAGATTTGTAGAACTTGAAGCTCTAATTTTCCTTTTGAAGTTGACTCGAAGATTTACGGGTTAATTGTAGCTTTGATCTCATCGTTCTCTTTGTTTCCATAGTTTCGACTATGCCTTTTTTTTTAGTCGTATGACGACCCTTTATTTTGCTCTTCTGTCCTATAGCAAACTGTGTTCTTGAATCGTAAATGTTGTTAATCATTTTTGGTCATTTGCTTTCATGCATCTCATGCTCGTATGTTTGTCATAATAGCACCTTGTAGCAATAGCTTAGCAAATTCTTTCCATGTCATGGGCAAGAATTAAATTTGGTAAGGGGTTTCATCATCTCCAATCATGAATTTTGAGGGTGTTTTTGAAATATTCTGTTAGTTAAGAATGTATGGCATCTTTTCCATATCAATATCTTAAACCCATGATGGGCTTCATCCCCCTAAGATCCAGCTCATGCTTAATTTTCTAGTGACAAAAGAAGAGGTTGAGTTACCGCCCTTTGTTGGACCATGCATGCATTTGATATATAAGTGATGAATGATGATTGCATTAATTCCTTGATTTGGTTGACTATGACTATAATCTTTGAAGTGCTGCAATCAGTGTTTAATTCATCTCCAGTTTTGAATGAGCTCGGTTCCTTTGAAGCACTATAGTCTCGACATTGAGCACTGTTGCCTAAGGCGCTGCGTCAAGGCATAGAACACATTCGTGCTTTTGGCTATTAAAATATTCGTGGAGTTTTTCTAGGCACCTGGCATTTTTTTTTTTTTTGAAGTGAATTCAACTCCAACCGTCCTTGAGAATAGCTAGTATCCAACCATCAGGAGATAATTGTAATACCCGCACCCTATCAATTCCAAACCAACCTAATTAACCCTCAGTATGACACACCTCGACTAACCAATTTGTTTATTATTTTATTTTTGGCCTCTCCTAAAAGTTCAATTTTAAAAGATTTTTAGATGACTTTTAAGAATTCCACCTGTCAACCCTATCTATACTCATCCAGTTAGTGTACGTGACCAGAAAGTCAATTAATTATCTAATTGGAATCTACTGTAAACTATCTTGTTCGATGTAACGTAAAATATGATAAACACAATTTATTTTGTGACCATCTTTGTCATGCTATGTTTACATATTATTAATGTACTTCACAGACAAAGCCCACAAAACAAATAAACCAATGAAGTTGGATTGCGTATTTATTGGCGACTATTATATACTAACTTCTGAAATGTCACTGGCCGCATCTTAGCCAAGAGTGTCGGCAATGACTATAGGAGGATGTGCGGGGGGCAAGGGGTGCCAGCACGCACGCAGACGCACAAACGACAAGTGAGCAGAGACTCTTATGAATTTGGGATTACAATACTGTTCGTATGGGAACTTATTTGATGTGTGAGGATGCTATCCGCCAAGTATGAAGTCGTTCCATGGACGTTTGAGCATGAAGATATAAGGCTGACGGTTGGGCACCATTCTGTGAGCGAGCATGAGATTCACGAGCGAAGCAGAGTGCTTCATCATTGGAGATTTGCAAAACTGTTTCAATGGCATACTCCAAATAGTGTTAGGAACATCTCCACCATATTTCAGAGTTAGACAGTTCCGATTGAATAGAAAATGACCATGATGTTCGGAGTCTGTCAGTGCAATGGCGGTGAAATAATTTCAAAATATTGCAAGGGCAATTCCCTTACGGTTGATGATCGGATGGGGGTGAAACTCTGTAGTTGTGATTAAGAAGTTGTAAATATACATAACGGTTCATGCGGCACGTGATTTGGACATCCAACGAGGGAGATGCGAAAAAGATGCGCTCCTCGTCCATTTCAAAGTCTACTACTTAAACAAGAAAAAATATTTTTTAAACCTACTAGTAGGAACGACGTGCGTTGCACGCATTGCTTATTACCTCGACAAAAATTTATATTACTTCAAATTTAATTAAGTAAAAAAAATAAGTATTTATAAACAAAAAGATCCTACTCATTAAGCTTTAAGGATTTGAAAATTTTTGAAATTATTATAAAAGCTTTTTATTCAATGCAAATTATTAACTTTGAAATTGTAAATAGATTTTCATGTTCCTAAATTTATCGAAATAAGAAAATATTATAAATAAATTTCTTGAATTGATTGAATATTTGTGGGTGCGAAATCTCTACTTGAAACCTCTGATTCTTCACTTTAAGAATGTGATCTTGGATTTCGGCAACTTTGGAGGTGAAACTTGACGTTTCATCCCCTTCGTTGTTGACTGACTTCGAATAACGTTAATTCGGGGGTCGTTGACTTGTTCCCAAATTAAACACTATAAATTTGGAGATATTTGACTTGAACTTAAATATTTCTTGGTGGATTTGAGGCTTTATCTCCCACCAAGGTGGACGTGCGTCTTGATAACGTTAATTCGAGGGTCTTCCAACTTCTTCTCAAATTAAACGTTGACTTTAGATAATTCCGCGACGAACGCCTTGATTCTTGCCTTGAATGCCGTGGATCTTGCTTGATTTGTGTTTGAGAGGATTTTTTGAAAACTTCTTGAATGCTCTCTTGCATGTGTTTTCAATTATGTGTGTGTGTGTGTGTGTGCGTCTTGAATTAGTTTCAAGGACCCCTTTATATAGCTGTCAAAGAGGTAGAGTTGTGGTGAACTTGATCACTATTTTGTATTAACACTTTATTTTAATTTAAAGAGATAATATATTAAATATTTTGGGAAGATATGATTGGTCAATTTTGATATTATCTCTTTAATTTTTGCATTTTTCAAAGTGATAATATAAAAAATATTTGTCTTGATTGGATTGGCCGAAACACCTCACTTTTCCACTTGTCGGCTATTAATTTGCTGACGAAATATATATTAAAATATCAATTAAATTAACTATTTATATTTGAAAGTCATTTAGTAAATTTCAAAATATAAATAGAAGGAATATAATTGATAAATAATATATATTTTCCATTGGTCGTTCATTTAATTGGGTGCAAAATTTATTTGTCTACAAATGCCACCTCGAGACTCATTCATGAATATATGTTTGAAAATGTAATTCTCGAAGTGAATGAGTTGCGGAAAAAGTGGATTGAATTTAAATGGGCCATCCAGGTTATGGAAAACACACCTTGGATTTCTTTGGGAGTTTTGGGCCACATTTACTTTTCACATAATGAGCCAAAATTGAGTTTTGTTTTGTCAAATAATCCCATGGCCCAATTATTCTCAACTCTGCAGCTATTGAATTAGGATTGCATTTTGCAATGATTTTTCTTATTTCTTTCAGCCTAAGGAGAGTACGGGTTCTCTTATGTAAGTGGGGCTTTGATCTTTTAAGTTAATTTGCTGAGTTTTGCGTCGGAAAGAATTCTCCTTCAGGAACATTAAGTGGCTTACGAATTATTGAGTTTTATTCGGATCATAACTCAAAATTCTAATCCCTTTTGAATTAAAACACTTCAATTTAACACCTATATAAAGGGCTTAATCCCGCGGTGATCAATCATTGTGAATAATCGTTTGTTCAAAGGAATCCGTGGTATGCTTCATTGACAATTTTTTTTTATTTTTTCGTCATGCTTACAAGGTGTTCGTGCTGATGTCATAATGAATTTCTGCAGAATTTCTTTTCGAGATTTGTAGAACTTGAAGCTCTAATTTTCCTTTTGAAGTTGACTCGAAGATTTACAGGTTAATTGTAGCTTTGATCTCATCGTTCTCTTTGTTTCCATAGTTTCGACTATGCCTTTTTTTTAGTCGTATGACGACCCTTTATTTTGCTCTTCTGTCCTATAGCAAACTGTGTTCTTGAATCGTAAATGTTGTTAATCATTTTTGGTCATTTGCTTTCATGCATCTCATGCTCGTATGTTTGTCATAATAGCACCTTGTAGCAATAGCTTAGCAAATTCTTTCCATGTCATGGGCAAGAATTAAATTTGGTAAGGGGTTTCATCATCTCCAATCATGAATTTTGAGGGTGTTTTTGAAATATTCTGTTAGTTAAGAATGTATGGCATCTTTTCCATATCAATATCTTAAACCCATGATGGGCTTCATCCCCCTAAGATCCAGCTCATGCTTAATTTTCTAGTGACAAAAGAAGAGGTTGAGTTACCGCCCTTTGTTGGACCATGCATGCATTTGATATATAAGTGATGAATGATGATTGCATTAATTCCTTGATTTGGTTGACTATGACTATAATCTTTGAAGTGCTGCAATCAGTGTTTAATTCATCTCCAGTTTTGAATGAGCTCGGTTCCTTTGAAGCACTATAGTCTCGACATTGAGCACTGTTGCCTAAGGCGCTGCGTCAAGGCATAGAACACATTCGTGCTTTTGGCTATTAAAATATTCGTGGAGTTTTTCTAGGCACCTGGCATTTTTTTTTTTTTTTGAAGTGAATTCAACTCTTCCACCATTTGGCTGATGTTGCAATTTAATACATACAATTCTTAAATTGAATGTGAATGTGTAAAATTTACTTGAGAGTTATTTACTAGCTTGAATAAATTCTTCCTTTTGGTTTTGATAGCTTGCAACATGGTTTACCTCAAAGATGAATCTCTTTCCTCCAGTTAACAAAACGTGGTCATTCTTGACGAATCAAGTCAACCCATGGAGAAAGGAACAACTTTGACGACCAAAACTCCTCTCATCGATCGATATGCGAAGCAATGGACGAGATTGACGAATTCACATTATACGGAGCAATGGTCTCGAGAAGTTCCATTGAGCAAGACTTCTAAGGTGTGGTCATTGCAAGCGATTCATCACCGTTGTTCTGACAGACCAAGCCTTCTATCGACATTAGGCCACCGCATCGTTGAAGGGAAAGCCAAGTGGGGGCGACACCATTCAATTTGTCGAGTGAGTTCTACTACACCAAAGGATTTTGGGACTGGACAGAAGACGAACTCAGCCGGAGCAAGCACAAGCTTGTTGTAACTTAAGTATATGATGTCGTGTACGCCTCATTGTTCACTTACGACCGCAATTCCAACATCATCAAGGCATTTTGCGAAGGGTGGTGACCGTCAATTAAAACTCTTGTGACATCCTTCGGAGAGTTGTCTATCTCGTTGTGGGCCATGCATACCCTTGTTATACTTCCTATGACCGGACTCCTTTATGATGAAGTTGTCCCAAACGCTAAGGAGCTTAACGGTGTCGACGAAACCAGATGAAGACTTGTGCCTCGCTCTTGAAAATTCCTGCTCCACGCTTACCATTTTCTTCGAAGGAGTAGTAACGATGGGCAATCCTCCCAAGTCCCTGCCGACAAGTGGATCAAATTTTGGGTTAGAAGAGCCACAAAGTACTGCGAGCCCCCTCCATGTAAAGAGAAAAGTACAGACTGTCCTAAGTTAACTCACAACCCTTCCGGAACCTTTGGGGTGCATGGCAAGTGGTCTACTACGGATGAGGCGTTATTCTCGAAGCTTGGCGTTGAAGGCAGCTTAAAGAAAGAGACTTTCTTGGCTGCGTACTTGGCGTGTTAGCTTTGCACCTTCCCTCTCCCTATTCAAGAAATTGTTTAAATATGTCAAAGTGTTTTCAAAAATAGCAAGTGCCATGGCAACCAGTCGAAGGGTTGGTATTGCCTTCCCCGTCTTGGCTAACATCTACAAAGGATTGAACAAGATCTCTAATTCCCTAAGGCCAAATCGCGTGCATTCTCCCTTTCCTATTCACTTTGTTTTATAGTTGGATAGCTTATTATTTCAAGACTCATTATCACATTGTGTAAAGCGTCGTGGGCCCAAAATGATGTTCTTCTCAGGAGAAGGAGGTGCGGAATACTACGATCCACAAGAAACGAGAAAGCGGCTTCATAGAGGTGACTTTATCTCTTGGACTTCAAACATGATTGTGAAGGACAAGGATTTTTTATTTACAGATGATAGGCATGCCACAGAATCTGAAGAAACCTATTTCATGACCATTCGTTCTAACTATCTTCCTTTGCGGAAAGGCGATCATTTTGTTGTCGAGCCCTATAGACCCCATCGATTCGCTCGTCAATTTGGTTTCTACCAAGAAGTGTCGGGAATTCTTTCACAAGACGTTCGCAAGGCTTTTTTAGAAGGTGAAATCCGTTTTTGACATTTGTGCATTTTGTCCAAGACCATGGAGAAAGTGTGCTTTCCTTCCATGGCTCCAAATATAAAGAAATTCTCTTTTGAGGCGTACAAAAAGTGGTGGGTTGAAGTTCACGGTAGCTACCTTGAAGAAAACCTGACGAGGTTGCTTGACTCAAGCCAAGTTCACAGTAGCTACCTTAAAGAAAGGCAATGAGTGTGGTAAGGAAGTTGCCCAAGATCAACCTTGCGAGCAAGGTATTTCTCCTCCCAAGCGAAATTCTCAAGTGGTCGAACCCCTTGAAGTGAATAAGAAGAAAAGCACTCCTCATTCCTTGGAAGTAAGTGGGAGTAGCAACCTCGATCATCATTGGAAGAGGCCGAAGAGGGATTCAAACCCAACAAACGTTGACGTTGATGGTGAAGCACTCAATTCATGAACCATCGATGTTGAATTTTGTCAAGGAGGTTACTTTTTTGGATAAACTACATTGACACTCCCTGAGGTTAGGTCCAATTACACAAACACCCCTTATCTTTTGCGTAATTACAGCTACACCCCCTGAGGGGTGTTAGTGTAATGTTTTTCAGGGGGTATTAGTGTAAGCTTTGCCATTGAATTGGGGGTGTAGTTGTAATAAAATTATAACCTCAGGGGGTGTAGCTGTAATTTTACAAAAAAATAGGGGGTATTTGTGTATTTTGGTCTAACCTCAAGGGTTGTTACTGTAATTTACCCTACTTTTTTCTTACCCGTTTCCCTTTTATTATTTTTTTTAGTGATAAGATTTTCTTTGTTTCTAACTAAAGTTGATGCATTGTCGTAGCTCAAAGATCAACTTTTAGTCGTCGAAGATGATGAGACTTCTCAAGACAGTCAAGGATCGACTTTTAGGTCTAACTTGTTGCCTACAACTCGTCCTCTTGGAATGGGGCTTAAGAGAAAACAAACTTCTTGTCATGCCGCGGTGTCATTTTGAAGGCGAGAAGTTTGTTCTTAATCATCAAAAGGAGTTCCTTCAAAAGCTGTGGAGTGATCTTCTCGTGAAGATATCAAACACCCCAATTAACTTTACCTGCTCAATCAAAGACGATGTTTACTTCGCTCTTGAATCAATGAAGAGCTTTTAGAAGTTTGACATCTCAAAAGTGGATGAATCGATGAACATGTTCTTTGCTAAGGCTGCTTTTTATGATGAAGCAAGGTCATCATTTTTTGAAAGGTTATCGAAAGGTCTTCTCGAGCGGCAATTAAAGGAAGCCAACGATTGTCTTCAAGATGCTCGAACTAAAGAGAGTGAAGAGGCTTTCAAGGTCCAATCCACTACAAACAAGTTGAAGCATGTTGAGAAGGAGCTTATGGACCGAAAGGAACAAAAGAAGAACGTGTGTGCTACTCTGAAGGGAGAAAAAACAACATTTTCATATTGCTCAAACCGGAGTTCATGAAATTATGAAAGAAATTGCAGTGCTTGAGAACCTCCCCCCCAATGATGAAATGGTTGTGAGTTTGGAGGCTTCAAAAACAAATCTGGAAGTCCTCAAGGAAGAGTTAAAAGGACTTGAGTCCTTTTACTTGAGATTTGCTTAGGACCTTTTATTTTGTTGCATTTGATTCCTTTTTCTTTTGTTCTAAGTCATGAACTCCAATTTTTATTTTGATTTTTGAGATTACGTAATAGAAGTTTTTTTCTTTTCTCTCTATCTTGCTATCTTTGAGCATGTTTTGAATACTTCCGATCTTGATGACTTAATATGAAAATAAAGTTCATTTAAATGTTATGACTAAACTTAGAGATATCTAAGCTTCATACGTACATTATCAAGAGGATGAAGTCAATACGTAGTTCAAGGGTACAAAATATTTGTTTCGTGAGGTGAGGGCCGCTCACAGTTTATACTCATGCGGGCCAGGAGCTTTCTTTTTTTCTTTGTTTTTGATTTTCCATTTTTTTAGGCATAGTATCGCTTCAAGAACTTTTCATTTATCGGGCCTATCTTCAAGCCGTCTTCAACAACCAACTTATATGCACCATTTTTGTAGACCTCTTTGACAACATATGGACCATCCCATTTTGACAAGAACTTATTGCCCATTCGATGCGATGTGATTGTAGGCCTCCTCAGTGCGAGTACTAGATCACCAACTTGTAAAGAGCGCAGGCGAACCTTCTTATTGAATGCCTTGAATAATCGAGCTTGATAACACTCAAGTCTTTATTGTCCATCCAATATTTTCTCATTGATAGCGTCTAGCTCTTCAAGCCGTATTCGAGTGATTTCTTCTTCAGTAAGCCCTTCTTGTATTGCTATTCTCAATGAAGGAATTTGTTGTTCAAGCGGCAGAACTGCCTCCACTCCATAAACCAAGGCATAAGGAGTTGCTTGCATAGGCGTTCTGACAGTGGTTCTGTATGCCCATAGAGCTTCTCTAATTCTTTCTTGCCATTCTCGCTTTGACTTGGTTACTACCTTCTTCAACAGGTTGCACAAAGTTTTGTTAAATGCTTCCGCAAGATCGTTGGCAGTGGCATACTACATAGAAGAGTTTCTTTGCTTGAACCCAAACTTTTGACATAATTTGTCTATCAAGCTGCTACAACAGGGCTTCCCATTATCAGTAATGATATACCTGAGCACTCCATAACGGTATGTGATATGGGTACGAATGAATCATCAACATTCTCTTTCTTCACTTCTTTAAGGGGGGCTGCTTCAGCTCACTAAGAGAAGTAGTCAGTTGCTGCCAACATATACGAGTGACCCCTGGAGGACTTTGTCATGGGTCCTACCACATCCAAACCCCAAACATCGAAGGGCCATGAAACTACGATAGGGTGCAACGACTCAGGTGGTCGGTGGATAAGATTAGCATGAATTCGACAAGCTTGACATCTTTTTACGTAGTCCATGCAATCTTTAACCATTGTAGGCCGATAATAACCCATCCTTTTTATGCGGAAGTGTAGCTTTGGTCCGGATTGGTGAGCACCACAAACTCCAGAGTGAGCTTCTTCCATAGCTTGCATTTTCTCATCATCATTTAGGCAGTGTAAGAAAATACCATCAAATGAACGTCTATAGAGCGTGTCTTTGAAGTAGATGAAGCGAGACTCCCGCCGTCGAATTTGAGCCCTTCGTCATAAATCATCGGGTAACTTCTCGTACTTCAAGTAGTCAATGATCGATTTTTGCCAATCTTCTTCTTTAATTTCGAGAACCTCCATGACATGATTTTCTTCTTCTTGGAATGCCTCATCCTCATCATCACTAAAAATCGGTGGTATGACCCAATTCTTACATATTGGTATGTGTGTTTCCTTATCACTCATCTAAAGTGTTGAAGCAAGCTTTGCCAATGCATAAGCTTGTTTATTATCCTTCCTCGGTAGGTGCTCAAGTTCTACATCTCCTAGCTATCCCATCAGCCTTCTTGCATAGTCATGGTATGGAAGCAACTCAGGCTTTTTGACCTCATAGAGACCGAGGAGCTGATTGATCACTAACTTACAGTCTCCATATACTTTGAGGTGTTGTTGCTTTGTGTCAACTGTCATTTCCAATCCAAGGATTAAAGCTTGGTATTTCGCTATATTATTGGAATAGTTCTGAGTTAAAGTGAAGAGTAAGGCAGGACTTCCCCTTAAAATGTGACAAAGACAACCCCAGCTCTGGCTCCTTCTCTATGGGAAGCTCCATCAAAATACATTTTCCAAGGGGCATAACTTCAATTATAAGGACATCTTTGTCAGGCAAGTCATCGGACAATTCCCACTCGGCAGCACGGGGTGATCGATTAGAAAGTCTGCCAGGACTTGTCCTATCAGAGCTTTTTGAGAAACGTATGTGATCTCAAATTATTGCAACTGAAGTTACCATCTTGCGAGCCTATCAGAAAGTACTGGCTTTGACATAACATATTTTAGAGCATTCGCCTTTTGAGACCAAATGGACACTGTGTGATTGAAAGTAATGCTTCAACTTCTGGATTGCGAAGATGAGCGCCAAACATAGATTTTCGATTAGTGAATAGTTGAGCTCGTTCAGTGTCATTGTCTGCTTAAATAGTATATAGCAGTTTCTTTTCCTTTGTCGTTCTTCTAGGCAACTAAGATTCCTACAGAGCACTATTGAGCCTGCAACGTAAAGGATTAAAGGGTGCCCAGGCACGGGTGCAACCAACATAAGAGGCCTCATTAAGTAAGATTTATACTTTTGAATGCTTTATCGCTAGTTTCATCCCACTCAAAGGGTACGTCTTTCTTCATTAGAAACTAAATGTTTGACAACGGCCTGCTAGATTTGAAATGAATCTCCAAAGATATGCGAGCTTTCCTTGCAAACTCTTGAGCTCATGGATGTTTTGAGGTTCTGGCATTCTCAAAATGGCATCAATCTTGGCTTGCTCAATCTCTATATCCCTCTGGCGGATGATGAACCCAAGGAATTTTTTGGACGTTAACTCCGAATGCACATTTAGAGGGATTCATCTTTAGCTGGTATCTACTCAAACGTTCAAAAACCTTCCTCAAGTCATGAAGATGATCCCCTCATTTCTTTGACTTCACGACCAAGTCATCAACGTAGCATTGTACATTCTTGTGGAGCATGTTGTCGAAGATCTTTTGCATTGCCCTTTAATATGTGGCGCCAGCATTCTCTAATCCAAAAGGCATGACTTTGTAGCAATATATACCTCTAGGAGTGCGAAATACTGTCAATTCCTCATCTGCAGGTGCCATACGTGTTTGGGACATGCATTATTCAGGTCTTTGAAGTGAAAGCATACTCGTTTCTGCCCATTCTTCTTTCTCACAGGGATGATGCTAAAAATCCACGCGGGATACTTGACTTCTCAAATAAAACCGACTTCAATGAGTTTGTTTACTTCGCCTTCAATCAATGGGATCAACTCAGGTCAGAACCTACATTGGGCTTGTTTGACATGACGAGCTCCTTTCTTTACTGATAGGTGGTGTACAACTACTTTTAGATCTAGGTCGGCATTTCTTTGTAGGACAATGCAAACACGTCTCTGAACTTGTGTAGTAGTGCGACGTATGCTTCCTCTTCTTTACGGTTAGCGAGGCGCTTGTGTAAATTGGTCGGGGATCTTCAGTATCACCTAGATCAACTTCCTTCAACTCATTAACGATGGCTTTAACACCCTCCTCAAGTTCTAAGGGAGCGCCTTCGGCATCTTCTTCTCCAGACTCCTCATTTTCGATCTAGGTGATGTGGTAAGCTTGGGTCACATCTCCTTCAGCGCCACTGTTGATATGGTTAGATGATGCTACACTTTCTCTATCATCCTCGTCATCAAGTTGCGTCTGCGTGAATACCACTATTTGTGTTTTAACCTTCAAGAATCTGCCATATGATATGGCTAAAGCCGTGTGATGTCTCATCCTGGAAGGATCAAACTCCTGAGTTTCTGTGAGGATGTAATGCTTTTCTTTGATGGTGCGATCACCTTGGATATGCCTTTCTTTTGATGCATCATTCTTTTCTTTGGACCAAGTCTATCAAAGGCATATTAATTGTTGGGTTTTGCCTGCATTATCTTTTTATGCAGGCCAAGTCCCTTGAAGATAGTCTCTCGTAGATTTTCTTTCCTTTGGTCATCTTCCGTTAAAGAGGAACTTTCACTGACATGGTTGTTGCTAGCCCTTTTTAAGGCGATGCGGATAGGCTTAGGAGGGGTAAAGCCAAGACCCACACGTGAATTTGGGATTGCATGCCCCTTTTCCTTTAACATCACTTGGGTGGTATTGAGTCCATGGAGCTTCTTGTTGGTGGCTTCGGGAGGAAGCTTTCCAAGGGTTAATCTTTCTTGTGGATTATACCCAGCTTTAACAAGCAGCTTGAATGCCTTAGGGTCATACCCTTCTCCATCTATAACCAACGTCTCATGTCCCTTTTCTTCTTCTTGGGTTGCGGGCACACTGAGTGGCGGATTCGATGGTTGATTCACGTTGATCTGAGTCAATAGTAAAGTCAGACTCTTTGAAAATCCAGCCTCGACAGCGGGTGACTCATTTCTCCTCACGCTCCGATCATCATGTGGCTTTGGTTATTCTGAGGGTGAAATCTCTTTTCCTCCTTTGGTAGCTTCGACATAGTGATTGGGGTCGGCAAAGTGCAACTCAACTTCGGTAAAAGGTTTGGTATCACCGAGTACCTTTTTCACTATCAATTGTGGCAATATTTGAAACACTGATGCCACATTGAAAGAACTATAGAATTTTCCTGCAACCGAGGGCGGCCAAGAAGCATGTTGTAAGAAGTTTTGGCATTTGTAACATGAAATAGTGCGGTTGACGCCATATCGGCCATCAACAATAACATCCTTGTAATGCCGATAACCTTTTGTCCTCCTTGATTAAAGCATTGAATCATGAGGCAGTTGTTGGAGAGCTCGTCCATCGGGATCCTTAAGTCTTTCAAGGTTTGTATGGGTAAGATATTGACTACAGAGCCTCCATCAATCAGTATTCTATTCACCTTTTGTTCACGTGCATATCCAATGATGAACATGGGCGGTTTGTTAGAATGGGTGACCAGAAAGCTAATAGGTTTGGCATTTGTAACCTATTTGACAACTTGATGTAATGTAATTTTATGTAGTGAATAAAATGAGTATTCGTTACCTTTGGTATTCTCTTTATTGCGCTCATTTTCCATATGCTAAAATGGTGTTTTACATATATCGCAACAAAGCCACAGACCATGATTAACAAGCTCATGCAGTTGGGCCATGCATTGGATGGTGGTCATGAAATCAACTGATTAAGAGTTGGGTCTAAAATATTGCAAGTCGAGGACATCGAGACAGGGCATCGAGAGTCTTATAGACACTTGCATCAAGAGTCGTGTTCATTGGATGAGTGTCATGTTTCATCGGGGACATGCGTGGGACGCCTACACGATCTTTATGGGTTGGTCGACTAGGGTCGAGCCGACTGGACTGACTCACGGGGATCATCATATGGAAGCCTTGGAGGCTTGGTCGGTATGATTGAATTTCCCCGGTTCCGATAGTACGGGAGTTGTCCTCAAACTTGCGGAACCATGGCAGTCACATGCACAGGATGGCTGTATCTTGGATCTGGCGAGAGGTGATCATTCTGTAAGATGATCATTATAAGACTTTTTCAGTGTAGTCAGAATGTGTAGCGAGGACGGTGGGTTCCAAGAAGAGGATCCATCCCTGTCAGTATGTGACAGAGGTATCTTCTATACACTCGGAGACACGCTCATGCTGTTTAAAGCTGTGGCCACAGTGGTTGGTCGAACAGAAAATGGTTTCTTATGTCGACGGAAGGAGGTATGCGTAGTCTCGAGTATTAAACATTGATGCCTAGTCAAGGATGGGAACCAACGCCAAATTACATACCCTAGACTAAGGTTGGGAACGATAGACGGAAGGACCGTACCCGTACGGAATCAGCGCCTAAATGTTTACGCCAACATTCACCTAGTCTCTAGAGATGGCCACCCATGGTAACGGGCCCTTGTGGGACACGGGCCCAAGTCTAGCTGTGGGTGAACTTAAAGGGTCACACACAAATCATCGAGAAGGTTGAGAAATTGACTTGGAGTCAATTTCAAAGGATAAATAAGTAATTGGATTATTTAAGGGATTGTCCATTGAATGGATGGGCCGATATTGCATCGGGCCCTCGTTTAATCGGTAAATAGGATTTATCGATTAATATGGAAAGTTGAGATGTTGGATCTTTTAATTGGATTAAAAGATCAACGAAAATTATTTAAGTGTACATTAAATTAAATTGGATTTAATTTTGGGTTCGTCGTAATTGGATTACGGTAGAACCACGTCCGTTAAATTTTGACTCGAGAGGTGTGTTAATTCAATTTTTGGAATATGAAGAAGTTGGACTTCTTTCCTAAATAAGCATGGCCGATAGTTGACTTGTCTCTTTTGGTAAGGGACAAATCAACTCCAATCAAGCCCTTCCCTTTTGGTATGATTTGATCATACCTTAAAAGTTGGTAGGCGTGATTGAAGAATTGATGGTGATTGATTGGAATGTAACTAGACATCCTTGGATGAACCTAGACGCATTCCAATAGTAACATTAATTATGTATATATATGAGTATATACTAACACCTAAGTAACAAGATTCATTATTCATCTTTTCTGGGAAAAGAAGAAGAAAAATTACACACTCTCTTCCTCTTATTCTCGGCCTCCCTCTCTCCCTCCTCCTACACTTGTGTTCTTCATTTGATCTTGGATCATTTGCAAGAACAAAGTGAGTTTAAGAAGAACACTAAACTAATAGTGTTCATCTTCTTAAGCCGAGTCCTTCTAAACCCGTTTACTTCTAGCAAGAAAAATGAGGCTTTCTTCCGGTGTAGTGTGGATCACCTTTGAAGAGTTCATACGTTTCAACTTTGTGGACATTTCGGAGAGGAACAAAGCAAGTAGTGGTGCACGTGAAAAATTACAAAGGTAACGGTTTATATAGCTTTCGTAGTTATTCCACTCTATGCCCTATGTTCAATATACGTATTTAATATTGATACATCCTGCATCGAACGCCCGGTTGAGCACCCAAGGGTACACCCCTTGGGATTTTACGATTATGCTTTTAATTGTTTTAATATCCACATTTTCACGTTTTCGCTCGAGCTCCCGGGCGGATTCGGTTGTCCTTCAAGTGGTATCAGAGCCCGGTTCGATGTAGGGGCATAAATCTATGTGCTTCGCATGATCTACTTGCTGTTACGGCTTTTATAAGCATGTATGGTTGTATGAATATGTGAATAATTATGATTGTTCATTTGTTTAAATTTAATGGACATTAAGCATGCGATTTTTGTGAAATGTCCTTTGACTTGAGGAACTGCTGAGTTTACCTATATATCAGGTCTGTATCTTAGATATGGTGAGAGATTTCCAAGAAGCACTTGAGTAGTCATAAGCCATGTCTAGTGCAGCTCTGGTGTACAGAGTGACAGTAGTTTCCAAGAAATGATTTGTCTCCTGTCAAAAGGCATTGACAGTTGAGTCTCACGTATGCTCTGTGTCTTGTCCCTAAAATCTGTGGCCACAGTGACTGAACAGAAGGGAAGGTTTCCCTTGCGGCGTTTAGTAAGGACAGACCGACACTTAGGTCCAAAATGGGTACTTGCATTTTTCGTGCCCTAGACCCTAAGTGGTGAGACCGTAGACAGAAGGACAAATGTACTATTAGAGCCTAAATATTCATCCCCGATATTTCACCTAGTCTCTAGTGCCATGGACCGTTGCTAGATGGCCACCCATGGTAACGGACGGATTCTAGGAATCCGACCAAATCTAGCTGAAAGGTGAACCTAAAGAGTCACACACAATCCACACACATCAAGTATTTAATTTAGAATTAAATATTGGAGAAAAGGAATGATTAAATTGGATTTAATCGGGTCCTTTATTTTCTTGGAGAATTAATTCCTATTATTTGATAAAAGGAATTAATCTAATAAATTAGATTTATTAGAGGATTAATTTAATAAGCCTAGAATAAATATTTATAATTTATTATATTTATTTATTTGGCCTTTGGAATATTTAATAGGATTTAAATATTCTATTAAATTAAATTAATGGTTGAGATTGGAAGGGAGAGATGGATGGCTAGGATTAATTTGACTAGGTCAAATACTATTTTAACTAGGACTTTGACTAGGTCAAAATCCTAGTCAAAATAGACCTCTTTAGAGTTAGAGTTTAAAGAGGATTAAACTCCTCCTCTATATATAGTCCTAGCCTCTCACTATTTGAAAAGCAATGAAACTCCAATACACACACACTCGGCTCTCTCCTCTCTCCCTCTCATCCGCCCACTCTCTCTCTCTCTCACAAGAAATTAATTCTTGTTCTTTTGTTCTTGGAACAATAGAACTTAGGAGAATTAATACCGTTAATCAATAACGTGTTATTAATTCATCCTCTCCAAAATATACTTGTTCGTTCGCTAGCACGACGTGCAAGACACGTGGGTGGATTGCGTGTTACAATTTGGAGAATCTCACGTACGAGATTTGGTACAAAACGGGGAACAACGCGAGTATCGGTTAGAAGACGAACATGACAATCAGTAGGTTCCGATTTAATTTTTTGTCCCTCTTTATTTTTAATCCTATGGCCTCCATGATTTATTTTATGCTTTTAATTCATGAGATACACCGAACGCCCGAGAACTTCAAGGGTACACACCTTGAACGTGTTTTTTTACTTAATTAAAAGCATGCTTTAATTTTTTGTATTCAATTTTATACCGCGCTTCCGCATTCGCGTTATTTCCCGGGACGATCCACAATCTTTCACGCGCAGGCCGGCGCTTGCTCGCATGCGGTGTGCGTATGCACGCGGCTGCTGGCCGAGGCCAGCGCGGCACAAGGCGCGCGCTCACGGCCCTGTGCGTGCGGGCGGCCGGTTGGCATAACGGCTGGGCCATTTTATGCCCTTTTTTGACATTTTCTAGAAAATTGGATTTTCTGAGTTTTTTGCACATTATTCTGAAAATGAATTAATTTTGAACATTTGATTTTGGAATTATTGAATTTTTTCTTAGATCAAATTTGCTTAATTAATTTGAGAGTAATACATGCATTGGATGCATTGTATGTAATATTTATTAAATTTGAAATTTGAACTTTGCATATTATTTATATATTTGTACCTTGTGATGTTGGACATCACTTGGATATTTTGAATATCCATGGTTTAAGCATGATTATTTGGAATAATTATGTTATGTGCGTTGGTGGTATCAACATGGGATGATGACAAGAGCCCTAGACCTTGTGTATGGATGTATGTATGTTATTTACATTTCTGTTGGGTGGGGCCTACGTGCCTCTGTTTAAGGGACTATCATCTCCCGTATTTCAGCCTCATGATGTTAAAGCTTGTAATTTATTTCCCATGTATTACTTTCATTTGTAATGAGAGTAGATAGGTTTGGTGAGATTTTATTTTTGACAAGCCCATGGAGTCGGAGACCCAAGGTGGAACATCAAGGCGTGAAACAAGAAGAATCACAAGGCCCATTGGAATGACAATGGGTATATTATTTTTTAATAATATAGGACCACCCTAGACAGACCATAGACTCACTGTGGGCTCAGTGGGTCGTATAGGTTGGGCTTGTGATCATCCTAACAGGGGTATGCTATGTTTTCTGCATGCGGCGTATTTATTTAAATCGCTTTAAATATTGGATATTTATGCATGCTAAAACCCTTAATGTGATGAGGTCTCGGTCGTTTAATTAAGCTCTCATTTGGTTGGACCAAATTAAATATTAGGCCCAGAACGAACTTGAATCAAAATGGTATTTTTATCTGTCCGAGCCTTCCATCCACGACTATGTGGTGAGGAAGCTACCACTACCCAAGTGTGGTCTCACGAGTCGTGGCAGACTTGGACTAGGGGAAAGTTTCACCATTAATGTGAACAAAGAGATTGCACTCGTTGTTTCCCTGTCTCACGAGCCGTGGAGGGCAACAGTTTGAGGAATGATTTGGTTGATGGGTCAGGCCCAGCACTGAGTAACATGGTTCGCTTGGTGTCCTCAGAATCATGCGAATAAGTGAGGCAAAATATTTTGGGAATCTCATTGGATGAGAATGATATTGGATATCTCCCACGAGGTCTTCTTCATGTGAATTGTAAAAGCGGGGCATGGAGATTACCCTTGTGGATCCCAAGCCCACTAGGAAATGGTTTCCCGAAACTTTACTCGAGAGTGGTAGACTTTAGTATAAATAGTGGGAGGGTTAAAGACTAAAAGACCATGTCTTCAACTTGAATAATAATATTACCATCATCTGCTAATTTCTGCTTTACATTTTATAAATGTAGATATGTCTAAGAATCCATTGACCATGGTACTTAAGACTAATAAGTTTAATGGACTGAACTACTCGGACTGGCTGAGAAACCTGAGGATTGTCCTCGGTTTTGAGAACCAAGGCTACGTCTTGGACGAGTCGCTGGTGAGCGACTTACCGGAGGGGTCCACGCTAGAAGAATGTTTGACGTTCGAGAAATAGCATGAGGACAACCAGAAAGTATGCAGTATAATATTTGCTTCGATGTCTAACGACATCCAGAAGCAATAAGAGAGGCTGGACAACGTCTCCGCCATAATGCTCCGCATGAACGAGGTTTATGTCGTTCCGGACAAGCATATTAGATATGCCGCCATAAAAGCATTCTTTGGCACCAAGCTGGCTGAAGGATCATCTGTACAGAGTCATGGGGTTAAGAT
This sequence comes from Sesamum alatum, assembly GCA_034509735.1. Classification (NCBI taxonomy): domain Eukaryota; kingdom Viridiplantae; phylum Streptophyta; class Magnoliopsida; order Lamiales; family Pedaliaceae; genus Sesamum; species Sesamum alatum. The sequence goes on from JACGWO010000005.1 coordinate 7,816,835, forward strand.
GCTCTCCCTAGTGGAGAAACTCGAGGACCTTAAAGCTGGGCTTAACACTGACACGTACATTGACGTGATCCTCCAGTTGCTTCCTCCGTCCTATGACCCGTTTGTTCTAAACTACAACATGAATGGAGTTGAGAAGTCTATTCGTGAGTTGATCAACATGTTGGTCCAATAGGAGGCAACGACCCACAAGTTGGCACCGGCGGTATTGATAGGAGAGGCTTCAACCTCCAAGGCGAATGGCAAGAGGGATGGACGCTGGAAGAGGAAGAAGGAAAAAGAGAAGGCGGTTGCAGCCCTCCTCGAGCTCCAGGAGCACCTGTTGCCCTGGTGAGGATGGGCAAAGGGAAAGGAAAGTGCCCAAGGCAAATGATGTCGGCATGCATTGCCAAGGAAAGGGGCAATGGAAGAGGGAGTGCCCACAACTCCTCTCCAACCCAGGTATGTTTGTGGTTGAAGCAAACATGATAACTAATTCTGATTCATGGGTATTGGATACCGAGTGTGGTGCTCACATCTGAAATGATTTGTAGGCACTGCAAAGAAGCAGAAGGCTAACCAAGGATGAGATGATCTTGAGGCTAGGGGATGGCGAGGCCGTTGCTGCGGAAGGCATAGGATCAATGGAGTTATCCATTAGTAGTCATGTTAGGATTGTACTGAACGACTGTTTCTATGAACCTAGCATGAATAAAAACATTGTATCTATCCCAGTCCTTGATAAGGAGGGAGACTCTTTTACCATCAATAAAAATGGTTTTTATATTATAAATGATGGTATTTCTCATTTGCTTGGTACATTGTGAACGGTCTGTACATCCTTTAACAGTCTAATTGGATTATGACTGCGGAACACAAACGGAAACATGATAATCAGGATAACACACATATTTGGCATGCGAGGTTAGGTCATATTTCTAAGGATAGGATAGGAAGGTTGGTGGACTCAAAGAGTCTAGAATAGACGATTTGGACAACCTACCGACCTGCGAATCCTGTCTGAAGGGAAAGATGACCAAGAAACCCTTTGTTGGACAAAGCACGCTAGCCAATTATCTGTTGGATTTTATCCATACGGACGTCTGTGGACCACTAAATACTCAAGCTACAGGTGGGTACTCGTACTTCATAACCTTTACCGATGATCACTAACGGTATGGTTATATTTACCTGATGAGGTACAAGCCTGAAGCCTTTGGAAGGTTTAAGGAATACAGACTTGAAGTAGAGAACCAAACCGGTCGAAAGATCAAAGCCCTTCGGTCGGACCGAGGAGGAGAGTATTTGAGTGGTGAATTTATTCGTTATCTAAAAGAGAATGGGATTCTCTCTCAATGGACCCCTCTTGGAACACCACAGCTTAATGATGTGTCTGAATGGAGGAATCAGACCTTGTTGGACATGGTCCGATCCATGATGTGTTTTACCGAACTCCCCTTATCCTTTTAGGGATATGCTCTTGAGACAGCGGCCAAAAGTTTTTAACTTGGCGCCATCTAAGAAGATATCCCAGATGCCATATGAGATATGGCATGGCAAGCCTGCCTCCTACAAATACTTAAAAGTGTGGGGTTGCCCAGCATATGTCAAGAGATTAGTGGGAGATAAACTGGACTCAAGGTCTAGTTTATGCAAGTTTATCGGGTATCTGAAAGAGACTGCGGGGTATTATTTCTATGATCCATCCGAGCAAAAGGTTTTTGTCTCGCGAAACACAGTGCTCTTGGAAAAGGGTTTTCCACCGGATAGTCTACGTGATGAGGTACTCCTTGAAGAATCAAGTGTGGTACCCCATGAGGCGGTAGTGACATCTAAGCCAGTAATTCCCACTGATAATGTTCCAGTCAATTCGGATAAGTGGCTTGAGGCCATGAAATCCGAGATGGACTCTATGGGTGCAAACCAGGTTTGGACCCTAGTGGACCCAACCAAAAGGGTAAAATCCGTAGGGTGTAAATGGGTCCACAAACGTAAGCTTGGAGCTGATGGGGAGGTTACAACCTTCAAAGGCAGGTTTGTGGCGAAGGGTTACACTCAGCGACCCGGGGTTGATTTTGAGGAAACCTACTTGCCCATAACAATGGCTAAGTTCATTCGGATACTGCTTGCCATAGCAACATGGTATGACTACGAAATATGGCAGATGGATGTGAAAACCGCCTTCCGCAACGGTTTCGTAGAGGAAGAGATCTATATGGATCAACCCAAAGGTTTCACATCTGTTGGAAAAGAGCAAAAGTTATGCCGTCTCCAAAGGTCCATCTATGGCCTCAAACAAGCTTCTCAAAGCTGGAACATATGTTTTGATGATGTCATATGGGGATATGATTTCATCAAGAACGAGTTTGATCCTTGTATATACAAGAAGATTAGTGGGCGCTCAGTTGCTTTTCCGGTGCTTACGTGGATGACATCTTGCTCATTGGGAATGATGCTAAGATGTTGGGAACTACTAAAGCTTGATTGTCAACACAATTTTCCATGAAGGATATGGGCGAGACATCCTACATCCTTGGCATCAAGATCTACAGGGATAGATCTAGAAGGATGTTAGGAATGGCCCAGTCCTCGTACATTGAGAAAGTCTTGAAGAGATTCAAGATGGAGAACTCAAAAATGAGGATTCCTTCCTATGAGGCATGGAATTAAGTTGTCGAAAAAGCAGTCTCTTAAGACTAATGAGGAGCTTAAACGGATGTTGGACATCCCCTATGCTTCAGCCGTAGGCAGCATTCAGTACGCTGTCCAGTGCACTAGACCTGATGTGGCTTTCGCTTTAAGCGTGAGTAGTCGATAACAGTCATGTGCTGCGGAGGCACATTTGAGTGCGGTCAAGACTATCCTAAAGTACCTAAAAATGAGTGAGGACATGTTCTCGATCTACGGTGCTGGAGAATTGATACTGGAAGGCTATAGCAACTTTAGCTTCCAGTCGGATGACGATGATGCCAAGTCTTAGTCTGCTTTTGTGTTCAGGCTAAATGGTGGCGTGGTTGCTTGGAAGAGTTCCAATCAGGCTACCACGGTGGACTCCACCATAGAGTTTGAATACATATCAGCTTCGGAAGCTACACAAGAGGTGGTTTGGATGAAGAGCTACATCCAAGAGTTGGGTGTAGTGTCTAGCATCGCTGAGCCAGTGGTTATCTTCTGCGATAACAACGGGGCTATAGCGCAAGCAAAGGAACTGAGATCTCATCACCGATCCAAGAACATTCTTAGATGCTATCATCTGCTTAGAGAGATGGTTAGTAGGGGTGACGTTCAGATGGACAAAGTCAGCTCCACAGAAAACATAGCAGATCAACTTACTAAGCCCGTGTCGCAAGTTGCCTATACTCAACATCTGAATATGATGGGTTTGAGGTCAATGGGTGATTAGCTTTAGGTCAAGTGGGAGATTATTAGAATAGGTGACCAGAAAGCTAATAGGTTTGGCATTTCGTAACCTATTTGACAACTTGATGTAATGTAATATTATGTAATGAATAAAATGAGTATTCGTTACCTTTTGGTATTCTCTTTGTTGCGCTCATTTTTCATATGCTAAAATGGTGTTTTACATATATCGCAACAATGCCCACAGACCACGATTAACAAACTCATGCAGTTGGGCCAGGCATTGGATGGTGGTCATGAAATTAACTGATTAAGAGTTGGGTTTGAAATGTTCCAAGTCGAGGACCTCGAGACAGGGCATCAAGAATCCTATAGAGACTTTCATCAAGAGTCGTGTTCATTGGATAAGTGTCGTGTTTCATCGGCGACAGGCGTGGGACACCTACACAATCTTGATGGGTTGGTTGCTGCGGTCGAGCCGACTAGACTAACTTACGGGGATCATCATATGGAAGCTTTGGAGGCTTGGTCAGTATGATTGGATTTTCCCGGTTCTGATAGTACCGGAGTAGTCCGCAGACTTAACGAACCATGTCAATTACATGCACAGGACGACTGTATCTTGGATCTGGCGAGAGGTGATCATTCTGTAAGATGATCATTATAAGCCTTGTCAAGTGCACTCAGAATGTATAGCGAGGACTGTGGGTTGCAAGAAGAGGATCCGTCCCCTGTCAGTATGTGACAGAGGTATCTCCTATGCACTCGGAGACACGTTCATGGTGTTTAAAGTTGTGGCCACAGTGGTTGGTTGAACAGGAGAGGGTTTCCTGTGTCGAAGCAATGAAGCATGCGTAGTCTTCAGTATTAACCATAGATGCCTAGTCGAGGATGGGAATCGACGTCCAATTCCATACCCTAGACTAAGGCCAGGAGACGGTAGACGGAATGACCGTACCCATACGGAATCGATGCCTAAATGTTCACACCAACATTCACCTAGTCTCTAGTGCCATGGACCGTTGCTAGACGGCCACCCATAGTAACGGGCCCTTGTGGGACACGGGCCCAAGTCTAGCTGAGGGTGAACATAAAGGGTCACACACAAATCACCGAGAAGGTTGAGAAATTGAATTGGAGTCAATTTCAAAGGATGATAAGTAATTGGATTACTTAAGGGATTGTCCAAGGGATGGACGGGCCGATATTGTATCGGGCCCTCGTTTAATCGGTGAAAAGGATTTATCGACTAATATATGGAAAGTTGAGATGCTGGATCTTTTAATTGGATTAAAAAATCAACAGGAATTATTTAAGTGAACATTAAATTAAATTGAATTTAATTTTGGGTTCGTCATAATTAGATTACGGTAGAACCCGGTCCGTTAAATTTTGACCCGAGAGGTGTATTAATTCCATTTTTGGAATAGGAAGAAGTTGGACTTCTTCCCTAAATAAGCATGGCTGAAAATTGCTACCTTGGAGGGAGCAAAAATCAGCCATGTTGGATGCTAGGTATTAGTTGACTTGCCTCTTTTGGTAAGAGACAAACCAACTCCAATCAAGCCCTTCCCTTTTGGTATGATTTGATCATACCGAAAAGTTGGTAGGCTTGATTGAAGAATTGATGGTGATTGATTGGAATGTATTTAGACATCCTTGGATGAACCTAGACACATTCCAATAGTCACATTAATTATGTATATATATGAGTATATACTAACACCTAAGTGACAAGATTCATTATTCATCTTTTCTAGAAAAAGAAGAAGAAAAATTACACACTCTCTTCCTCTCATTCTCGGCCTCCCTCTCTCCCTCCTCCTACACTTGTGTTCTTCATTTGATCTTGGATCATTTGGAAGAACAAGGTGAGTTTAAGAAGAACACTAAACTAATAGTGTTCATCTTCTTAAGCCGAGTCCTTCTAAACCCATTTTCTTCTAGCAAGGAAAAAGAGGCTTTCTTCCGGTGTGGTGTGGATCACCTTTGGAGAGTTCATACATTTAAACTTTGTGGACATTCCGGAGAGGAACAAAGCAAGTAGCGGTGCACGTGAAAAACTACAAAGGTAACGGTTTATATACACTTTCGTAATTTATTCCACTCTCTGCCCTATGTTCAATATGTGTATTTAATATTGATACATCCTACATCGAATGCCCGGTTGAGCACCCAAGGGTACATCCCTTGGGATTTTACGATTATGCTTTTAAATGTTTTAATATCCGTATTTTCACGCTCCCACTCGCGGTCTCGGGCGGATCCGCTTGTCCTTCACGGTTATGAGGTTTAAACCCAAGAAGCAAATCTTCGTCGGTGAAAGTAATGGTGGACATGCATTCATCAATATTAGAGGAATCTTCCTTTTCGGACAGCGCATCCTCATTGATTGCAGTAGCATTCTCATGTGTAGTATTGCATGAAGCTTTGTCGACATCGAAAGACCCACACTTGATTGTGGTAACATTTGCTGCTGCGGTATCTACTTCAAGAGAGATTTTACTTTGGAGAGGTAGCTGCATAACCTTGTCCTTGAATACGAAACTATATTGTATTGAATGCCCGATTAAACAATGATATTTGCAGTATTTTGGGTTTTCTGTTCGTTTTGACTTCTTCAGGTCGCTTTTCTCTGGGTGATTCAATGAGGTTAGCCTCCTACAAGTCATCAAATATTCCAGGAACATCAGAATTGAGGAAAGGATACTGCTTTGCTTGTATTTCCTTTAAGGTTAATTTTCTTTGCGGTCTCTCGTAATGAGCATTTTGCTACAGGGTAACATTGTCTTTTGTTGCGCTCCTACGCTTGAGTGGTGCTACATTCACTGTCATTGATTCCTTGCTTGGAGGTTTTGAAAAAAATTTGCCCTTTTCTTGATTTTCTGCCTTTCCTTAGTTCTACTGGGTTGTTGGACAGGTGGCCCTTCCACTCCACTCACCGCCATACTTAACTCCATGTCATGTGCTCGAGTGGCTAAATATTCGAATGACTTGGGTAAGACTCCTTGGAGAATATACCAAAGGCTCCAATGCATCCCTTGAATGCACATCTCAATAGCGGAAGTATCAGATAACCGATCTTTGCAGTTAAGGCTCAGATTTCTCCACCTATTGATATAATCGATGACCGGCTCATCATTCCACTAGCAGGAATTTGTAAGCTCAATTATGTTGATAGGGCCCCGAGTGCTATAGAATTGATTGAGAAATTCTTGCTCTAGCTGGTCCCATCCATCAATTGAACCGTCCTCGAAATCAGTATATGAATCAAATGCATTGCCTTTCAGTGACTGGACAAACGGTTTGACTAGATGATCCCCATATATTCCAGTGTTGTTGCATGTTTCCACGAAGAGAGCCACATGTTGCTTAGGATTGCCAATTGTGAGAACTTTGGTGGTTGGTAGCCCATCGACATATTCAAGATATCAATCCCTGGAGTAGGTGAAGGATGACCTTGACTTCCCTCATTCTTGCTCCTAATGGTTCCTTCAATAAATTCTTTCAGTTGGTCTATCGGAATCAATCCATCAGACGAGGCTTGAAGCTCTTTTGCATGTTTGTCCTTCTTAGTATAATGTTGCTTTATGGATACTTCTGCTTCGTCATGAGCCTCAACCTGTCTCCCCCGAATCTGGTTGTTGTCAACGTTATCTGGCTTGTTGATCAACCTAGCAATTTTGGCATCTTGCTCCTGGGCGTGCTTTGCGAGTCCTTCGATGGCTTTGATCAGACTTGCAATTTGCTCTTCTAAGGTTGTAGCATTTGTCACCATAACTGGAGCCACGTTCTTTGTGAAGGAGTAACTAGACAGGGAGCGAAAAGAGCATGACGGACATTTATCTTCATCATCTTCACTTGCATGGCTAGGTACGAAGACGTCCTTTTGAGCAGACTCAATGGGAGGAGTCATCTGGGAAGATTCTTTAAGTTTCTTCGAGATGCACCTCGTAGTAACACCGAGATTCTTGGTACTTGAACTTGATGACTTCGATGTGGAGAGTTTGGAATTCACCGTCTTCACAGCTTTTACTTGAGTCTCCATCAAAATACTTCGGACTTTGTTGACGGGAAGAGATGAGAGGTAGAGAGGTCCCACCAAGCGTGCCAAAAATTGTAAACAGATTTTCGTGTTCCTGAATTTATCGAAACAAGAAAATAATACAAATAAATTTCTTGAATTGATTGAATATTTATAGGTGCAAAATCTTTACGTGAAACCTTTGATTCTTCACTTCAAGAATGTGATCTTGGAATTCGGCAACTTCGGATGTGAAACTTGAGGTTTCATCCCCACTCTTGGTACTTGAATGTGATCTGTCCCACTGGGCATGCCAAAATTTGTAAACAGATTTTCGTGCTCCTGAATTTATCAAAACAAGAAAATATTACAAATAAATTTCTTGAATTGATTGAATATTTTGTGGGTGCATAATCTCTACTTAAAACCTCTGGTTTTTCATTTCAAGAACGTGATCTTGGATTTCGGCAACTTCTGGATTTCAACAACTTCGGAGGTGAAACTTGACATTTCATCCCCTTCGATGTTGACTTTGACTTTGAATAACGTTAATTCAGGGGGTCGTTGACTTGTTCCCGGATCAAACGCTATAAATTTGGAGATATCTGACTTGAACTTGAATATTTATTGGTGGATTTGAGGCTTTATATTCCGCCAAGGTGGATGCGTTCTTGATAACGTTAATTCGAGGGTCTTCCGACTTCTTCTCAAATTAAATGTTGACTTTGGATGAATTCCGCGACGAACGCCTTGATTCTTTCCTTGAATGCCATGGATCTTCCTTCATTTATGCTTTAGAGGATTTTGAAACTTCTTAAATGCTCTCTTGCATGTGTTTTCAATTGTGTGTGTCTGTATGTCTTGAATGAGTTTCAAGTACCCTTTATATAGCTGTCAGAGGTAGAGTTGTGATGAACTTGAACACTAATTTGTATTATCTCTTTATTTTAATTTAAAGATATAATACATTAAATATTTGAGAAGACATGATTGGTTGATTTTGATATTATCTCTTTAGTTTTTGTATTTTTTAAAGAGATACTATAAAAAATATTTGTCTTGATTTGATTGGCTGAAACACCTCACTTTGCCACTTGTCGTCGTCGTTAACTTGATGAAAAAATATATATTAAAATATCAATGAAATTATGTATTTATATTTGAAATTGATTTAGTAAATTCTAAAATATAAATAGAAAAGGGAATATAATTGATAAATAATATATATTTTTTCATTTGTCGTCATTTGATTGGGTGCAAAATGTATTTGTCTTCAAATGCTCCCTTGAGACTCGTTCACGAATATATGCTTGAAAATATAATTTACGAAGTGAATGAATCGCAAAAAAAGTGGATTGAATTTAAATGGGCCATCCAAATTATGGAAAATACACCTTGGATTTCTTTGAGTGGTTTGGGCCACATTTAGTTTTCACATAATGAGCCAAAATTGAGTTGAATTTTTTCAAATAATCCCATGGCCCAATTGTTCTCGACTCTGCAGCTATTGAAGTAGGTTTGCATTTTTCAATGAATTTGCTTGTTTCTTTCCACCGAAGGAGACCACGGGTTCTCTTATGTAAGTGGGACTTTGATCTTTTAGCGTAATTTGCCGAGTTTTGCATTGGAAAGAATTCTCCTTCAGCAACATTAAGTGGCTTTCAAATTATTGAGTTTTAATCGGACCATAACTCAAAATCCTAATGCCTTTTAAATTAAAACACTTCAACTGAACACCTATATAAAAGGCTTAATCTTGCAGTGATCAATCATTGTGAATAATCGTTTGTTGAAAGGAATCCGTGGTATACTTCATTGTCCTTTTTTTATTAGTTTTTTGTCATGCTCATAAGGTGTTCGTGTTAATGTCTTAAAGAATTCTGCGGAATTTCTTTTGGATATTTGTAGAACTTGGAGCTCTAATTTTCCTTTTGAAGTTGACTCGAATATTTACGGGGTAATTGTAGCTTTGATCTCATCATTCTCTTTGTTATAATAGTTTCGACCACGCCGTTTTTTTTAGTCGTATGACGACCCTTTATTTTGCTCTTCTGTCCTACAACAAGTTGTGTTCTTGAACCGTAGTGTTGTTAAACATCCTTGTCGTTTGATTTCATGCATCTCATACTCATTTGTTTGTCGTAATAGCACCTTGTAGCAGTAGCTTAACAAATTCTTTCCATGTCATGGCAGGAATTAAATTTAGTAAAGGGGTTTCATGATTCAATCATGAATTTTAAGGGTGTTTTTGAAACATTCTGTCAGTTAAGAATCTATGGCTTCTTTTCCATATCAATAGCTTAAACCCATGGGCGTCATCCCCTAAAGTCCAACTCATGCTTAATTTTCTAGTGACAAAAGAAGAGGTTGAGTCACCGTCTTTTGTCGGGCCATGCACGCATTTGATATATAAGTGATGATTGCATTAATTCCTTGATTTGGTTGACTATGACTATAATCTTTGAAGTGTTGCAATCAATGTTTAATTCAACTCACGTTTGGAATGCTCTCGATTCCATTGAAGCATTATAGTCTCGACGTTGAGCACTGTAAGCCTAAAGCGATGCGTCAAGGCATTGAACACATTTGTGCTTTTAGCTATTAAAATATTCGTGGAGTTTTTCTAGGCACCTGGCATTTTTAATTTTTTTGAAGTGAATTCAACTCTTCCACCATTTGGTTGATGTTGCAATTTAATACATACAATCCTTTAATTTAATGTGAATGCATAAAATTTACTCGAGTTATTTACTAGCTCAAATAAATTCTTCCTTCTAGTTTTGATAGCTTGCAACATGGTTTACTTCAAATACGAGTCTCTTTCCTCTTGTCAACAAAACTTGGTCATTCTTGGCGACGAAAGTCAATCAATGGGAAAGTAATAACTTTGACTACTCACACTCCTCTCATTGGTCGATATGCAAAGCAATGGTCGAGATTGACTAATCCACTCCACATGGAGCAATGGTCTCAAGAAGTTCCATTAAGCAAGACTTCTAAGGTGTGGTATTTGCAAGCGACTCATCACTGTTGTTCTGACAAACCAAGACTTCTACCGACATTAGGCCACCGCATCGTTGAAGGAAAAGCTAAGTGGGGTAAGACCATTCAATTTGCCGGCGAGCTCTACTGCACCAAAGGATTTTGGGAGTGGATGGAAGACGTAGTGGGCCAGCGCAAGCACAAGCTAGTTCCAGCTCAACTATATGATTCCGTGTACGTCTCATTGTTCATTTACAACCGCAATTCCAACATAGTCAATGCATTTTGTGACGCCTGGTGTCTGTCAACTAACACTCTTTTTACATCCTTCGGAGAATCGTCTATCTCATTGTAGGACATGCATACCCTTGTTGGACTTCCTATGACCTAACTCCTTTACGACGAAGTCGTCCAAAGCCCCAAGTAGCTTAACCGTGTCGAAAAGAAGGGATGAAAACTTGTACCTCGCTCTTGCAAATTCCTGCTCCACGCTTACCATTTGTTTCAAAGGAGTAGTAACGATGGTCAATCCTCCCAAGTCCCTGCGATAAGTGGATCATGTTTTGGCTTAGAAGAGTCACGAAGTATTGCGAGCCCTCTCTGCATAAAGAGTAAAAGATAGCCTGTCCTAAGTCGACTTACAACCCTTCCGAAACCTTTGGGGTGCATGGCTAGTGGTCCACTGGCAGTTTTGATGGTTCCTTCACGTTGATCTAAGTCAATGGTAAAGTCAGACTCTTTGAAAATCCAGTCTCGACAGCGGGTGGCTCATTTCTCCTTACGCTCCGATCATCATGTGGCTTTGGTTTTTCTGAGGGCAAAATCTCTTTTCTTCTTTTGGCAGCTTCAAAATAGTACTTGGTGTCGGCAAAGTGCGACTCAACTCCAGTAAAAGGTTTACCACAGATTCCTTAGCACGAGCACCTTGTGAGCATGACAAAGAACTAAAAAAAAATGGCCAATGAAGTATGAAGTATACCACAGATTCCTTTCAACAAATGATTTTCACAATGATTGATCACTGCAGGATTAAGCCCTTTATATAGGGGTTTAGTTGAAGTTTTTTAATTCAAAAGGGATTAGAATTTTGTGTTATGGTCTGATTAAAACTCAATAATTCGAAAGCCACTTAATGTTCTTGAAAGAGAATTCTTTCCGATGCTAAACTCGATAAATTACCTTAAAAGATCGAAGTCCCACAGGGCGTGCCAAAATATGCCGTGATCTCTACTTGAAACCTCTGATTTTTCACTTCAGGAATGTAATCTCAGATTTTTGCAACTTCGGAGGTGAAACTTCACGTTTCATCCCCTTCGACGTTGACTTTGACTTTGAATAACGTTAATTGGGGGGTCGTTGAGTTGTTCCCGGATTAAACGCCATAAATTAGGGGATATTTAACTTGAACTTGAATATTTGTTGGTGGGTTTGAGGTTGTATCTTCCACCAAGGTGGACGTGTGTCTTGATAACGTTAATTCGTTGGTCTTCCGACTTCTTCTCGAATTAAACGTTGACTTTAGATGAATTCCGCGACGAACGCCTTGACTCTTTCCTTGAACACCTTGGATCTTCCTTGATTTGTGCTAAAGAGGATTTCGAAACTTCTTGAATGCTATGTTGCATGTGTTTTCACTTGTGTGTGTGTGTTGAGTGAGTTTCAAGGACCCTTTTTATATAGCTGTCAAATAGGTAGACTTGTAGTGAACTTAAACACTATTTTGTATTATCTCTTTATTTTAATCTAAACAAAAAATACATTAAACATTTGGGAAGACATGATTGGTCGATTTTGATATTATCTCTTTAACATTTGTATTTTTCAAAGAGATAATATAAAAAATATTTGTCTTAATTGGATTGGCCGAAACACCTCAATTTGCCACTTGTCGGTCATTAATTTGATGGCGAAATATGTATTAAAATATCAATTCCAAAATATAATAATAGAATAGGGAATTGGTATGCATAAAATAGTCGGCCCATACACGCGGCCCAAAAGTTAGAAGGATCCATCTCCAAGAGGCAAGCCTAGAAGAAAGTGCCCCAATAGCTCCTTAGCCCACTTGGGGAATCTAACGCCGCACCCATTCAAAGAGGCAGGCCAGGCTCTCCTCAAAGGAGAGAGCGAGGCCATGCAGAGGGAAGGAGCCTAATAGGAAAAGACTCGCGAAGGGAGTCCACCTACAACCCAGAAGGAAAGGAGACTACAGAAGAAGCCTATCCAGGCCCAAGAAAGAAGGTATATGAAGGAAGGAATGTCGGTGGAAGAAACAAAGACTTGGTCAACCAAGATAGAGATCATCAAAATATTCCCCTTTATCTGGGCGGATCTCGCAACCAACTCCTCATTTCTAGGAGGCCAAGATGGGTAGCAATCCAGGGAGTCTCCAGCCAATCCCCGATGAGTCCTACCTTCCCTAGAAGTCCTCTACTTCAAGGGGCTCTCCCTATAAATACCAGCCCCTTTGGCTGGACGAGTAACGTCTCTCTACACTTTGAATACTTGAATTCCTCTTAAAGTCATTCTTGGCACACCTTTTATGGTCTTGATTCACGTTAAATTCTTCTTGCATTCAAGCTTATTTATTCAAATATTATTTACTGACTTGAGCATCGGAGCGCTAAGTTTTTTTTTTTACAGATTTTCTGTCCAAGCTTGTAAAAGCCTGACCCACTCCATTCAAGTCCAAGAAGATAACTTTGATTGATCTATATTTTACTCACATCAATTGGTGTCGTCTGTGGGAATACCGAGTCGAGACGGGAGAACATTGGAAACTCCCAGCACCGGATTATACAAACAAAAAGGAACAGACGTTGCCGCCGAGCCCTAGGCCTTGCAGCTGGTAACGGTAACACCTTTGGCCTCCGCTGTGCGTACTGAAGCTGGGCCTTTGGGTCCCTCCGACCTCTCTTCGGATCCCTCCGGAGATGGTACCTCTTTAGAAACCTCCTCGGATAGGGTGTCCCTTGCCCTGATGGCTAAACTTCAGCGAATGATCATGGCTGCCATCCGAGAGCATAGCCAGCCCTGCTCCCTTAACAGCAACGACCCCTGGGCCTCAGGAAGGCCCTCCAGCGGTGGAAGGACCATTGGAAGGTAAGGGAGTCCTCCCTGCGCAAAGGCTCCCCGCAGCTTCGGATGTGGAGGCCGCTCCCACTCCCCCGGCCGAGTGGAAGTTCCTCCCCACTGGGAGGCTCAACTTGAATCTTTGCAGAAGAGCCTGCAAGACGTGCAACATACAGTGATGGGGGTCCTTTTGGAGACACAGGGTGGCATTTCGTTCAGGGATGGAGTAATGGCCGACGATCTTCCCCTAACTGCAGGACTCCAGCCACCATGGAATATGATGGGACTACTGATCCTTAAGAGCACTTGTCTTGGTTTGAGAATGCTGCTTTACTCCATTGATACACTAATGGGATTGAGTGTCGGGTGTTCATAACTACCTTTGCCAGAGCGGCTCAACAGCGGTTTAGCCAATTGCCAGCTGGGTCGATGAGGAGCTTCCAGGAGTTCCATTCGCTGTTTTTGCACCAGTTTGCCAGTAGTCGGAAGCACTGGAAAGCTCCTTTAAGGCTCTTTACCGTCCGGCAGAAGGACTCCGAATATTTGAGGGAATATCTGAATCGATTCAAACACTGTGGCCCTCGAGGTTCTCGCGGCTATGCTGGACATCAAGGCTAGTGCTATCTCTCAAGGGCTCTTAGATGGGGACTTCTTCAAGTCCTTGGCTAAGAAGCTGGCCCTCGATTTTGATTGCCTATTGGCCAGAGCGACCAAATACATCCACATGGAAGAGGCCCAGGCCTCCAAGAAGGAATGACGAGGTGAGAAAAGGAAGGACACATGCTACGACTGCTCTACCAAGAAACCCCAGGCGGACGAGCAGAGCAAGAAGACCCCCTTTCAAAGGGGACCGCCCGTCTAGACTCCTATTAACGCTCCTATCACCCAGGCGCTCATGGCAGTGGAAGGAAAAGGGTTATTGATACGGCCTCGACGGTCCAGGGAAGGGCCCACACGACCCAAGTCTGACAAATTATGTCGTTCCCACAATGACTACGGTCATATGACAGAGGAATGCCGACACCTAAAGTATGAATTAGAGCGGTTGGTCCAGAATGGATACTTACAAGAGTTCGTGTACCATGAGAAAACTCAAGGGCACGGGCCCCTACCAGAAAAAATGATGAAAACCAGGGGAAAGCCCTTGCGAAATCCACTCCTGACCCACTTAGGACAGAGGGGCGTAGTTTGCTCCCTCCAGATCAGGGGGGGATCCGAACCCCCCTCGGAAGGGAGTCATTCAGATGATATCAAGAGGACCCATGGGGGGGAACTCCCGAGGTCTTGGAGGAGCCCAGCTGGGGAAGCTCTAAGCCTTCCCACAGAGGAAGTACTGGAGGTAGATGCTATGGAAGGAGTGCCTATTATACAGTTCGGGCCCAGTGAGAAAAAAGGGGTCCTGCTCCCCCATAATGATGCACTAGTGATTATGGCCACGGTGGCCGACTATGAGGTGAGCAAAGTCTTCATAGATTCGGGGAGCTCAGCAGATATTCTTTTCTGAGAGGGTTACGATCAAATGCAATTGGAGGAGGCCCCCCCTGGAGAAAGTGGATACATCCTTGTATGGGTTCGCGGGGGAAGTTGTTCACCCGAGGGGAGTGATCACGCTCCTCCTCTCATTGGAACAAGGATCATTAAGGACGACCTACCTGATCAAATTTCTGATAGTCGACACCCCCCGGCATATAACGTCATCCTTGGGAGGCCAACGTTGAATGCCTTTCAGGCCGTTATATCTACTTTTCATATGAACATAAAATTTCCTGGGCCCAGAGGGATAGGAGAAGTCAATGGAGACCAACAACAATCTCAAAAATGCTATGTGGAGGCTGTTCGCAAAGGTCATAAATCGGGGGCCACGAATTTACCCTCGGAGGAGGTATGCAAGAGATAGGGCAGAGATCCCTCCCGGGGGAAGGAAGTAGAAGAACCCAGGCCTCCCCTTGAGGATGCCCCCTTGGATGACGATAATCACGCTAAGATCCAAAAGAGCTGTTAACCATCGAGCTTTGTCCAAGAATCCCAGGCAAGACCGCTCGCATAGGGTTCCAGCTATGAGGACCCCTCAAGGAGAGCCTGATACAATGCTTACAAAGAAACCTGGATGTGTTTTCTTGGTCTCCCTGCGACCTAGAAGGAATAAGTCCTGAAATTATCATGCACTGCCTCAACATATTAAGGCGAATGGAGGTTGACCATATCCAAGAAATTTTTGGCCCAGAAAAGGACAAGATCATTCAAGTGGTGTTACAAAAGCTAATGGAGGTTGGCCATATCCAGGAAATTCAATTCCCAGAATGGTTGTCAAACATAGTTCTCATCCCTAAACCAGGAGGAAAATGGAAAATGTGCGTTGATTTTCGGGATCTCAACAAGGCTTACCCGAAGGATTGCTATCCGCTCCCCCGAATTGACCAGCTATTGGATTCCACCTCCAGGTGTGAACTCTTAAGCATGATGGATGCCTCATAGGGTTACCACCAAGTCATGTTGACTTCTAAAGACCACAAAAGCGTCAGCTTCATCACCTCGGAAGGAACCTTTCGTTACGTGGCTATGGCTTTTGGACTAAAAAATGCGAGCACCACATATCAGCGCTTGGTAGACAAGATATTCCATCCTCAACTAGGAAGGAACATTGAAGTGTACGTAGACGACATGCTCATCAAGAGGAAGAAAGCGAAGGAGCAAATCTCAGACTTGGAAGAGACCTTTGACATCCTTCGAAAGTACCGCGTAAAGCTCAACCCCGCTAAATGTGCCTTTGGGGTGCGGGGGGGCTGCATCCTAGGCTTTATGGTGACATAAAGAGGGATGGAAGCCAATCCCCTCAAGATCAAGGCGATTTTAGATATGAAAGCTCCCACCAACGTTAACAAAGTACAATGCCTCATGGGGAGGATAGCCGTGCTTAGCGGTTCATAGCTAAGTCCGTCGAGAGGAGCTTTCCTTTTTCCAGAATTTGAGAAAGACCAAAAGTTTTGAGTAGGGGGAGGAATGCCACACAGCCTTTGAAGAACTTAAGAAGTATCTGGTCGGCCTCCCTTTGTTGGTTTAGCCCACGCGCGGGGATACCTTGTATGCCTACCTAGTCTAGGGTATGGAATTGGGCGTCGGTTCCCATCCTTGACTGGGCATCTATACTTAATACTCGAGACCACGTATGCTTCATTGCGTCGAGACAGGAAACCATTCCCTGTTCGACCAACCACTGTGGCCACAGTTTTAAACAGCATTAACATGTCTCCGAGTGCATAGGAGATACCTCTGTCACATACTGACAGGGGACGGATCCTCTTCTTGGAATCCACCGTCCTTGCTGCACATTCCGACTGCACTGGACAAGGCTTATGATAATCATCTTACAGAATGATTACCTCTCGCCAGATCCAAGATACAACCGTCATGTGCACGCGACTGCCATGATCCCTCAAGTCTGAGGATTACTCCCGTACTATCGGAACCGGGTAAAACAAATCATACCGACCAAGCCTCCAAGGCTTCCATATGATGATCCACGCGAGTCAGTCCAATCGGCTCGACCCCAGTCGACCAACCCATCAAGATCGTGTAGGCGTCCCACGCTTGTCGCCGATGAAACACGACACTCATCTAATGAACACGACTCTTGACGCAAGTCTCAATAGGACTCTCGATGCCCTGTCTCGAGGTCCTCGACTTGGAACGTTTCAGACCCAACTCTTAATCAGTTGGTTTCATGACCACCATCTAATGCGTGGCCCAACTGCACGAGTTGTTAACCATGCTCTGTGGGCTTTGTTGCGATATAAGTTGAACACCATTTTTATAAATGTAAGATGAGCGCAACAAAGAAGGTACCATTGGTGATGAACACTCATCTTATTCATCACATAATAATATTACATCTACATCAAGTTGTCGAATAGGTTACAAATTGCCAAACCTATTGGCTTTCTGGTCACCTATTCTAACAATCTCCCACTTGACCTAAAGCCAATCACCCATTGACCTCGAACCTCTTATTCAGATGGTGAGTATGGGCAACTTGCGACATGAGCTTAGCAAGTGGATCTGCTATGTTTTCTGCAGAGCTGACTCGGTCCAACCGAGCGTCACTCCTGCTATCCATCTCTCTAAGCAGATGGTAGCGTCTAAGAATATGCTTGGATCGTGATGAGATCTCGGTTCCTTTGCTAGCGCTATCGCCCCGTTGTTATCATAAATGATAATTACAGGCTTAGCAATGCTAGGTACTATATCCAACCCTTGGATGTAGCTCATCAACCAAACCACTCCTTAGTAGCTTCCAAAGCCGCTATGTATTCAAAACTCTATGGTGGAGTCCGGCCATGGTAGCCTGCTTGGAACTCTTCCAAGTAACCACGCCACCATTAAGCCTGAACACATAACCATACTGAGACTTGGCATCATCGTCATCCGATTGGAAGCTAGCGTCGCTATAGCCTTCCAGTATCAACTCTCCATCGCCATAGATCAAGAACATGTCCTTAGTCCTTTTCAGGTACTTTAGGATAGTCTTGAGTGCACTCCAGTGTGCCTCCCTGACACACGACTGATATCAGCTAGTTACGCTCAAAGCGAAAGCCACATCAGGTCTAGTGCGCTGAACAACATACTGTATGCTGCCTACGACTGAAGCATAGGGGATGTCCACATCCTTTTAAGCTCCTCATCAGTCTTAGGAGACTGCTTCCTGGATAACTTAATTCCATGCCTCATAGGAAGAAATCCTCGTTTTGAGTTCTCCATCTTGAATCTCTTCAAGACTTTCTCAATATACGAGGACTGGGCCATTCCTAACATCCTTCTAGATCTATCCCTGTAGATTTTGATGCCAAGGATGTAGGATGCCTCGCCCATATCCTTCAAGGAGAATTGCGTTGACAACCAAGCTTTAGTGGTACCCAACATCTTAGCATCATTCCTAATGAGCAAGATGTCATCCACGTAAAGCTCCAGAAACGCAACTGAGCTCCCACTGATCTTCTTGTATACACAAGGATCGGACTCGTTCTTGATAAAATCATATCCCCGTATGACTTCATCGAAACGTATGTTCCAGCTTCGAGAAGCTTGTTTGAGGCCATAGATGGACCTTTGGAGACGGCAGACCTTCTGCTCTTCTCCAACAGTTGTGAAACCTTCCGGCTAATCTATATAGATCTCTTCCTCTACGAAACCGTTGAGGAAGGCCATTTTCATGTCCATCTGCCAACAGTACCCGAATGGACTTGGCCATTTCTACAGGCCAGTAGGTTTCCTCAAAATCGACCCCAGGTCGTTGAGTGTAACCTTTCGCCACAAGCCTGGCTTTGAAGGTTGTAAACCTCCCCGTCAGCTCCAAGCTTATGTTTGTAGACCCATTTACACCCTACGGGTTTTACCCCTTTGGGTGGGTCTACTAGGGTCCAAACCTTGTTTGTACCCATCGAGTCCATCTTGGATTTCATGGCCTCAAGCCACCTGTCCGTATCGATGTCCGACATCACTTCTCCGTATGTCTTTGGATCATTATCCAACTGACTGGTCAGGCCCAGAAATCCATACCTATCAGGTGCATGGGATACTCTGGCCGACCTACGGAGGACTGGAACAATATCAGTGGGAACCACTGGCTCAGATGTCACTGCCGCCTCATGGGGTACCTCACTTGATTCCTCAAGGAGTACCTCATCGCGTTGACTATCCGATAGAAAACCTTTTTCCAAGAACACTGCGTTTCGCGAGACAAAAACCTTTTGCTCGGAGGGATCATAGAAATAATACCCCGCAGTTTCTTTTGGATAGCCGATGAACCTGCATAAACTAGACCTTGAGTCCAGTTTATCTCCCACTAATCTCTTGACATATGCGGGGCAACCCCACACTTTCAAGTATTTGTAGGAGGCAGGCCTGCCATGCCATATCTCATATGGCGTCTGGGATACCTTTTTAGATGGCACCAAGTTCAAAACTTTGGCCGCCGTCTCAAGAGTGTATCCCCAGAAGGAAAAGGGGGAGTTTGATAAAACTCATCATGGATCGGACCATGTCCAACAAGGTCCGATTCCTCCTTTCAGACACACCATTAAGCTGTGGTGTTCCAGGAGGGGTCCATTGAGAGAGAATCCCATTCTCTTTTAGATAATCAGTAAACTCACCACTCAAATACTCTCCACCTCGGTCCGACCAAAGGCTTTGATCTTTTGACCGGTTTGATTCTCTACTTCAAGTCTGTATTCCTTAAACCTTCCAAAGGCTTCAGACTTGTAACTCATCAGGTAAACATAACCATACAGTGAGCGATCATCGGTAAAGGTTATGAAGTACGAGTACCCACCTCTAGCCTGAGTATTTAGTGGACAACAGACATCTGTATGGATCAAATCCAACAGACCACTGGCTAGCGTACTTTGTCCAACAAAGGGTTTCTTGATCATCTTTCCCTTTAGAAAAATTCGCAGGTCGGTAGGTTGTCCAAATCGTCTATTTCTAGACTCTTTGAGTCCACCAACCTTCTTATCCTATCTTTAGAGATATGACCTAACCTCGCATGCCATATCTGTGCGTTATTATGATCATCATGTTTTCATTTGTGTTCTGCAGTCATAATCTAATTAGACTATTGAAGTATGTACAGACCGTTGACCAATGTACCAAGCAGATGAGAAATACCATCTTTGATAATGAAAAAATCGTTTTTATTGATGGTAAATTCATATCCCTCCTTATCAAAGGACTGGGATGGAAACAATGTTTTTAATCATGCTAGGTACATATAACAGTCGTTCAGTACAATCCTAACATGACTACTAATGGCTAACTCTAGTGATCCTACAACCTCCGCAGCAACGGTCTTGCCATCGCCTAGCCTCAGGATCATCTCATCCTTGGTTAGCATTCTGCTTCTTTGCAGTGCCTGCAAATCATTGCAGATGTGAGCACCACACCCGGTATCCAATACCCATGAAGCATAATTAGTAATCATATTAATATCAACCATATATATACCTGGGTTGCAGAGGAGTTGTGGGCACTCCCTCTTCCAATGCCCTTTCCCTTGGCAATGCATGCAGACATCATTTGTCTTGGACCGCTGAGAACCACGGGCCTTCCCTTTCCATTTGCTCGGTCCAACCGGAGCAACAGGGATGCCCGGAGCGCGAGAAGGGTCGCAACCATCTTCCCTTTGCCCTTCTTCCTCTTCTAGCGTACGGCCCTCTTGCCATTCGCCTTGGAGGTTGAAGCCTTTCCTATCAATACCGTCGACGCCGACTTGTGGGTCGTTGCCTCGTATTGGACCAACATGTTGATCAACTCATGAATAAACTTCTCAAGTCCGTTCATGTTGTAGTTTACAACAAATGGGTCATAGGGTGGAGGAAGCGACTGGAGGATCACGTCAATGTACGTGTCATTGTTAAGCCCAACTTTAAGGTCCTCGAGTTGCTCCACTAGGGAGAGCATCTTGAACCCATGACTCTGTACAGACGCTCCTTCAGCAAGCTTGGTGCCAAAAAACATGCCAATAAAGCTATTTAAAAGCAAGTAGATCATGCCAAACACATAGATCTATGTCCCATACATCGAATCGGGCTCTGATACCACTTGAAGGACAAGCGGATCCGCCCGGGAGCTCGAGCGAAAGCGAGAAAGCAAGAAAAGTGCGTAAATTAAATCAAATCTAATTTAAAATACGAATTCCAAGGGTTGTGCCCTTGGGTACTCAACTGGGCGTTCAATATAGGATGTGTAAATATTGGAAATGAATATTAAACACATAAGGCATAGATAAATATATATAATCAATCAAAGCGTAATAAACCGTTACCTTTGATTGTTTAGCGTATGCTCCCGGATACTTGTGTTGTTCCTTCTTCGGAATGCTCACGAAATCCAAACGTATGGATTCTCCAAAGGTGATCCACACCACACCGGAAGAAACACACGTTCTTCTTGCTAGA
Organism: Sesamum alatum; assembly: GCA_034509735.1. Classification (NCBI taxonomy): domain Eukaryota; kingdom Viridiplantae; phylum Streptophyta; class Magnoliopsida; order Lamiales; family Pedaliaceae; genus Sesamum; species Sesamum alatum. Next base: position 7,838,198 of record JACGWO010000005.1, read on the forward strand.
AAAGAACGGGTTTAAGAAGGAATCGGTTTAAGAGAAGAACACTATAACTTAGTGCTCTCTTGAACTTACTTTGTTCTTCTTCATCAAAATCAAGTGAAGAACACAAGTGTGAGAGAGGGAGAGAGGTCGAGAGTTGAGAGAGAGGAGAGGGATTTTGTCTTCTCTTTTTCCTAGAAAAAGATGAATATTGAATCACATATGCTTGGTGTTGTATATTCTAATATATATATATATATAATTAATGTGATTATTGGAATGTGTCTAGGTTCATCCAAGGATGTCTAGATTCATTCCAATCAATAACCATCAATTCTTCAATCAAGCCTACCAAAATTTATGGTATGATCAAATCATACCAAAAGGGAAGAGCTTGATTGGAGTTGATTTGTCTCTTTCCAAAAGAGATAAGTCAACATACCACCAAGCATGAAACATGACTGATTTTGCTTCCTCCAAGGGAGCATGTCGGCCATGTTTAATTAGGGAAGAAGTCCAACTTCTTCCTATTCCAAAATAGGAATTATTCTCCTCTCAGGTATAAGTTAACGGACCGGGTTTTATCGTAATCCAATTACGACGAACCCAACATTAAATCAAATTTAATGTCCATTTAAATTATTCCTGTTGATCTTTTAATCCAATTAAAAGATCCAACGTCTCAACGTCTCAACTTTTCATATTTAATCGAAAATCCAATTTACCGATTAAACGAAAGCCCGATACAATATCAGCCCATCCATCTAATGGAATTTCCGTTAAGTAATCCAATTACTTATTTTATCCTTCGAGATTGACTCCAAGTCGATCTCTCAACCTCGTCGGTGATTTGTGTGTGACCCTTTAGGTCACCCTCAGCTAGACTTGGGCCCGTGTCCCACAAGGGCCCGTTACCATGGGTGGCCGTCTAGCAACGGTCCATGGCACTAGAGACTAGGTTAATCGGCGTGAACATTTAGGCACCAATTCCGTACGGGTACGATCCTTCCATCTACCATCTCCCGGCCTTAGTCTAGGGTATGGAATTGGGCGTCGGTTCCTATCCTTGACTAGGCATCTATACTTAATACTCAAGACCATGTATGCTTCATTGCATCGACACAGGAAACTATTCCCTGTTCGACCAACCACTGTGGCCACAGCTTTAACCAACATTAACGTATCTCCAAGTGCATAGGAGATACCTCTATCACATACTGACAGGGGACGGATCCTCTTCTTGGAATCCACCGTCCTCGCTACACATTCCGACTGCACTGGACAAGGCTTATGATAATCATCTTACAGAATGATTACCTCTCGCCAGATCCAAGATACAGCCGTCATGTGCACGCGACTGCCATGATCCCTCAAGTCTGAGGATTACTCCCGTACTATCAGAACCGGGAAAAACCAATCATACCGACCAAGCCTCCAAGGCTTCCATATGATGATCCCCGTGAGTCAGTCCAGTCGGCTCGACCCCAGTCGACCAACCCATCAAGATCGTGTAGGTGTTCCACGCCTGTCGCCGATGAAACACAGCACTCATCCAATGAACACGACTCTTGACGCAAGTCTCAATAGGACTCTCGATGCTCTGTCTCGAGGTCCTCGACTTGGAACGTTTCAGACCCAACTCTTAATCAGTTGGTTTCATGCTACCATCTAATGCATGGCCCAACTGCACGAGTTGTGAACCATGCTCTGTGGGTTTTGTTGCGATATAAGTTAAACACCATTTTAACAAATGTAAGATGAGCGCAACAAAGAAGGTACCATTGGTGATGAACACTCATCTTATTCATCACATAATAATATTACATCTACATCAAGTTGTCGAATAGGTTACAAATTGCCAAACCTATTGGCTTTCTGGTCACCTATTCTAATAGGAGTGGACTTAGAATTCGCAATAAAATTCAGGTTTTCTGCCTCTAATAATGAAGCGGAATACAAAGCCCTTGCTCTGGGCATGAACATGGCATGGGAGGCTGGGGCCAAGCGCCTAACAACTTACTCTAATTCCCATCTCATTGTTAAACAGGCGGAAGGAATATACGAAGCCAAGGAGGAAAGTATGAAATAGTATCTCCACAGAATTGAAGAGTGGAAGTCAAAATTTGAGGACTTTCAGATTGTCCAAATTCCCAGGAAAGAAAACAACAAGGCTAACTACTTGTCAAAGTTGGCTAGCACTATAGAAGATTGTCGGACTCGACATATTACGATACAACATTTGTCAAAACCCGGATCCTCCCTGGAGGTCTGGGCTATCCTCTCTGGGGGCACCGGAGACAACCAGTCCTAAATTGGTTGAGACAAGGCAGCCTCTCCCCCGATAAATAGGAGGCTGCTCGCCTGAAAAAAGTGGGTAGTTCGGTTCCTCCTCATAGGAAGCATGCTCTACATGAAGTTGTTCACTCATCCCCTGTTGAAATGCCAGTCTCGAGAGGAGGGGATCCACGTCCTTAAAGAGATCCATGGCGGATGTTGCGGGTCCCATATAGTGGCACTAATTCTAGCTAATATGGCCCTTAGGGCTGCATACTTCTGGCCCACGATAAAGCAGGATTCCAAAACGTTGGTAAGGCATTATGAGAAGTGTCAAAAGCATGCATCCCTACTATATCAGTCGGCCGAGCCACTAACTACTATGTTGACCCTTGCCCCTTTGCCCAGTAGGGGATTCGTGGGACCTTTCCCCCTGGCTCCCGGGCAAAGGAAGTTTCTTCTAGTAGCCATTGACTACTTCACCAAGTGGGTGGAAGCCGAAGCCCTATTAGGTATTACGGAGCGGAGGTCATGAAATTCCTCTGGAAGAACATCAAATACCGCTTCGGGCTTCCTCGAGAAATAATTTCAGATCATGGAAGACAATTGTAGGGGAGTAAAATCCGAGAATGGTGCAAGGGCTTGCCAATTAAACAGAGGTTCACCTCCGTCTCACATCCTCAGGCTAATGGCCAAGTAGAGGTCACTAGTCGTACCCTCCTGCAACGGATTAAGAAGAGGCTCAAGAAAGCAGGGGGTAACTGGGTGGAGGAACTCACAAGCATCCTCTGGGCCTATCAAACCTCTCCTAGAAACTTTACGGGCGAAAGCCCTTTCTCCCTTGTATATGGAACGGAGGCGGTAATACCTGCCGATGTGGTCATGCCCTCCCATTGAATAATGTGTTACACGGAAGACAACAATAACAACTTTCTCAAGGAAACCCTTGATTTAATAGAAGAATTACGCGAACGAGCATTCTTCCGCATACAACAATATAAAAGCCTAATGCTTAATGCATACAATAAACTAGTAAAGCCTTGCGAGTTACAAGTAAAAGACCTCGTACTCCGAAAAGCGGAGGCCTCAAAACCAGTGGGAAAGCTTGATCCCACCTGGGAAGGACCTATAAAGTTAGGGGGATATTAGGCAATGGAGCCCACGAATTGGAAGATGGGAAGGGATGTCCTTTGCCCCGACACTGGAATATCCAGAACTTGCGAAAATTCTTTGCATAAGATTTGCCCTCTAAGGCAAAGCACTCCTCAAACGAAAGGACATGTAACTACCCTCATGGTAGGAACTCCCTCATGGCGTAACCTGTGCATTCCTATAAAGTCAAATACCCGCCTCCCTGGGAGACATCTTCGCAAAATAAAGCCTTCCTAGCCGAGCCCCACAATTGGGCAGGAAGTATCCTCATCAACTAACAAGGGAAAAACTCCCTCATCAAAGAAATGTTTTCACACAACTCACTTCCTGCCAGTAACAGGAAAATACTTATAAGCCCTTGCCAAGCCCTGCTCCATAGCAGGCATCTTCAAATTCTAAAAAAAGCTTGTTCGCTCTCAGGCATTCTCTAAGAAAACAAAGCCCTGCCTCGAGTAGGCACAACATTCTCCAGGGAGATAAAGCCTGTTTTCTTAAACAAGCCTTGTCCACTAATAAGCCCGGTTCACACACAAACATATCTGACATTTCTCTTCAAAAGATGCAAGGTATTCACCCCTCCCAATACATTTGCAAGATCAAAAGGGTACAGGCCCTCAGCAGAAATACAAATAGGCATGCAGAGGGTCTTGAACCCAATGCACAAAACAGGGGCGGCCAGACCTCAACAGCAATAACACACAGAATATGCAAACAAAAGTAGAAAACTGGCATCAAAACCTCCTTCTTAAAGTCATCAAACTTCTTATAAGCTTCGAGGCGGCTCTCCCAGTAGATGGCCAGGTAGTTCTGCCCCTCTTTGGAATTGGGGAACTCCCCGCGGGCCCGATCAGCTGCCTGCGCCAAGGCGTCCGCTTGATCCTTTGACAAAGCTAGGAAGTCCTGGTGAAGTTTCTTCCTTTCCCTCTCAGTCTCATGGAACTTCTCCCAAGCCTCCATCCTCGATCCCCTCAGTTTGGTCACCTCCACAGCCATCCTTTCCAAGCGCTCCTCCAGCTTCTTCCTCTGTCCGTCCACAGAGGGAGGAAGGGGCATCTCCCAAGGCGATTCACCAGTCCCCCAACCAAAGTGGCCTGCAACAAATGATTCAACATCAGCTTCAAAATAGGCTTAGATTTTTTATTTTTTATGTTTTAAATTGTAAAGTATACAACCTTCGAGGCATGGCATGACAAGGCCTTGGCCATATCCTCTTGGGAGTAGGAGTCCATGGATCGCCTGTCTGCCGAGAGCACTATCCATCCTAGGAGCTCTGGGAAGAGTCCTGATTCTCCTTCTCGCTCCTTGAGGACGGACTGAGGAGCGTACACCTCCTAATCCGGGACGAATCGTTGGGAGTGAGGAGATGAATCCTCGAAGGAGGGCAGTGGAGGAAGGGGCCCTGTAGTAGAACGAGTGGCTGCCCTTTGGAGGCCTCCCATAGAAGGCTGGCTGGAAGAGACCCCTTTGGTCCTCTTGGAAGAATCCCCGAGCGAAGGGCGGCAGTCCTTTTTCCCTTGGCTTCGCTAGGGGTCCCTTCAGGGGTCCGAGTGACGGAGGGCGTCCCTGCAGGGCTTCCCTGGGCATTGTCTTGCAAATGCTTCCCAAACATGATAACCTCTGTCACAGAAGAAAACCAACAGTAAAATAAAACCCATATGAATTCAAGCAAAACCCGCAAGAAATTAAAGGAGTACCTAGGGGTTCCTCCAGAGGGGCCTCCTTGGGACTCACCCCAAACAGGAGAGGAGCCTCCCATCGATCATGTCTTGGATGGCATAAGGGTGTCGATTCAAATCGGCCAAGGCAGACAAAAAAGGCGGTCAGACATTCCTTTATCAAAAAAGAGGGAATGGCAAGAAGGTCCATAATCTACTTGCACGGAAAAGACCAAGGCTTAGGGGGGCGGACACAAATAAAAGTCCCCTTCCAGCGCTTAGGAGCGCTAGGGGCCGGCAAAAAACTGACACCTTGACGGGGGAAGAAGTGGAAGGCTCCTGGTTCAGACCTCTTTAAGTGTAAACAAAAAAAGAAGTGGTTGGTTGTGATTGGCAGATCATTATGGATTAAGATCATGGCCGAAATGGGCTAAACAACTAAAGGAATTGGGACTGAACTGATTCAAAGGGACCCGATACAAGTTAGACACATCCTGATAAAAGGCGAGCACAGAAAACCTAAGGCCTGCTCGTAACTGGGCCAAGAAAAAATTTAAGCAACCTTTAGAAGGGTGTTTGGGCACATCCGTGGAAGAAGGAGTATAAATAACAAACTGTAAGGGGATTTCTAACTCCTCCCTTAGAGCGACCACATTGGGAGAAGAAGGGGACTTCCCTACCTCAGCCAACCCCATTTCCCCTCCCCCCCTCCCCCCTCCCTCAGGTTCTCACATTATGCTGGGGAAGAACCCTCTGCCACGTCTCCTATCAGGCTCTCCCCATCAGAACCCTTAACTCCCTCCTCTTCTTCCTCTCCCTATTCCTCACTTCCCTCCTCCGGCTCATCCAACAGACGTCTAACAGATTGCGCAAGTTGCCTAAGGCTCCACCTCCGGCCAACGTCGGGCCCTTGCCCGCGCCCCCAGAGATGGCTTCGAGGGGATCATCCCCACATATCTCGCTCCCACATACCGTACTGAGTCGTCAGAAAGAGGTAGAAGAGGAGGACGTGATCAAGTCGCTGGAAAAGAAAATGGTGAAAAAGATAGAGAAAGAAAAGATGAGCTTACAGGCTTATGAAGGCTTTAAGTTTCTCTCTTTTGCATGGCATGGGAAAGGAAGGAACAAGGTGAAAAGAGGCCTTTATGGGCGCGGTTACAGGAGTGAAGAGGGAAAGATGCGGTTACCTGAGTGAACCTGCAGGTAAACAACCCCTCATTGGGCGGTTACAAGACAGACGTGGCAGCTATCAAAAACTGCCCTCCTCCCCTGAGCGAGTGGAGTCACGGGCCTACGCCCCAAGGCATTTGGGCCCCAGAAATATGAAATCAGCCCTAGCCATCATTACTGGACAATAGCTAGGCCCTCGAAACTTGCGAAGCCTTACAGCCCTTTCTTAATGGCAAAGGAGGCTTAATGCCCCCAAGGAGGAAAGACTTGGTCAACCAAAATAGAGATCATCCAAATATTCCCTCACTTATCTAGGCGGATCTTGCAACCAACTCCTCATTTCTAGGAGGCCAAGATGGGTAGGACTCTAGGGAGTCTCCAGCCAATCCCCGAGGAGTCCTACCAGCCGCAGAAGTCCTCTACTTCAAGGGACTCTCCCTATAAATACTAGCCCCCTTGGCTGGATGAGTAACGTCTCTTCACACTTTGAATACTCGAATTCCTCTTAAAATCATTCTTGGCACACCTTTTATGGTCTTGATTCTCGTTAAGTTCTTCTTGCATTAAAGTTTATTTATTCAAAAATCATTTACTGACTTGAGCATTGAAGTGTGAAAGTTTTTTTTGCAGGTTTCCTGTCCAAGCTTGCAAAACCAGGCCCACTCCATTCAAGTCGAAGAAGACAACTTTGATTGGACTATTTTTTGCCCACATCAGGAATATAATTTATAACTAATATATATTTTTCACTTATCGTCATTTGATTGGGTGCAAAATTTATTTGTCTACAAAAATATGATAAGAAAAAAATAATGATTTTTTAGTAGTGTGATCTGAAAACGCAGGTAGACTCTTCAAACATCACATATAGTTGATTGGAGAAAATTAAAATTTTATAAGTTAGAATGTGAAATGCTTCTGATTATCTAAAGACCTGAAATTTTAACAAATTTAAATTCAAATAACATGGAAATTAGAATTAATACCATATGAATCTTAACAATATAACTTATAATTATAAATAACATATGACTATTGAGTTTCGTTTTTCATGATTAATCATATAGAAATATTGTTATTATGAATAACAATTGATGTTCTGGATGTATAGATGATATATTCAATTAATATTTCTATCAAACATGGTGATATTAATGAAGTTATGTAAAAGGAGTTCATATAATGATATTCTCAAGATGAATAATTTAATCTTTTCTTATTCTTAGGAATAATAATGGGAAAAAAGTAATGCAGAAATATAATGGCAGATCTCTGTTATTTAATTGCTGAATATACTAATTTCACAAGAAATCTTCGAAAATAAACTAAAGTATTAATTGTAAACATCAACATCAAAATATATGTATATACACATATATGTTATATATGTGTAATGTAAAAACAACACAAATAGACAAATAGAGAATAAAAAATAAATTTTGTTCTAGAATCTACTTTCTCGATCGTACTTATGATACAACATTTTAGTAGAAGAAACTATAGTACGTGAGAAACACTAATCACTAAAAAAATAATACTATTATTTAGAAAATAAAACAACATTTTGATATAGAGTTAATTTTAAGTAAAAGTTGTACAAAAAAAAATCAAATATGTCAATAATATAAATTATTAATCTATCATTACTTACCATCAATTATATAATTAAAATATCTTTGCCACTATTATCCTATATCAAAACAATCTATCTTAAGAAATTAAGTACAGATCTACCAGTGAAATAGAAGATGTCTTTTTAATGTAGGAAGTTTTAACAAAATATCGAGTTAAAGCTTGTTGAAACTACGAGAGTATATGTAATATTGTTGAGATGATTATCAAATTTGTAGTAAGTGCATATCTTCTTGTCCTTCGAGAATAATATCATATGTATAATTTATACTTCTAAATTTTTTTTTAATAATATATCTGTCTCTATATATGTAAGACTTAGACTAGAATATTTCTATTTCATGATGTCTTATATTTTCTATCATTGGCATCTCTGTACATTGCATAACTAATATCAAGGGTACATTACGTTAAATATTTAAATAATTAAACTTGATCAATAATAACAAATTAATGTTTTCTGTTAGTATAAAATCAATCCTAATTCAGAACTTGCTATCAATTTATTGTTCATTTTTATCTCATATTGTTTCTAGTTAGTATTTTGGATGTAATATTTTTTACGTCAATTAATTATAATAGGCTTGTAAATATATCTAGAATAGAAGATCTTATTGATTTTATTCTTTTTTGTTCATAATTGAAATTAAAATAATTATTTTTTAGCTGTTTGACGAATGAATTTGTTTTTTCACTTTATTTTGTATTTAACATTTATTACCTTAACATACGGGACCAAAGGTGAATCCAATATGTTTAAAATCTCATAGAGATCTATTATTCATCGTTTTTATCTTAAGCTCCAAAAAGTATCATTAAAATATCTCATTGAAAAGTTTGTGTCATACTCTTGTTGATTGTCAACTAAGAAATGAAGAAGATACTACAAAAAAATGCGAGATTTGGAACGGGTTTAGGAACGATTTTTAGTAGTCGGACACTGTTGGACCGGCATTTGGAACGGCCATGGAATGGGAGTCCTTCCGTCGTAATAGACGACGTTCCTAATTATTTGGAACGGATGGGCGGTGATTGTTCCTAATTAGTAACGAATTTTGTACCACTTGTTCATAAACCGTTCCTAAATACGTTTGACTATCTAAAAATATAAATTATTTTTTGGAACACTCTTGTTTCTATTTGGAAAGGTCATTGTAACACTACTTTTGGAACGAGCATCGGAACACAGTTTGGACCTTTCATTGGAATATACTTTGGAAGGGTTGTATCATTTGTTTGGAATACATATTTGGGATGGTTGTAGGATTTATTTTGGAACGGTTCCTACGATATGTAGTCATTAAATTTAGAACAACATTTATTATTCACAAAACCGTTCAAAAGCCCGTTCCTAAATTATATATTTACTACAAAAATATTTTTGTTAATTTTGAAATAATAATTTTATAATAATAATTAATTAGTAAAATTAATTATTTTTGTTTTAATTTGATTAATTAAATAAATATTGAATAATAAAATGCAATTAACCTAAAAATGGATAATTACGAAAAAAATTGTTATATTATTATAAAAAATTACATTTAAAAATATAAAAAAAATCCTAATCTACAAACCCCCCCCCCCCAATCAGCATGGTCCTGCATCGACTTCATCATACTCATTATGTCGACCATCATCGTCTCCAGTCAAACCATCCGATCCTAAAATATTTTGAAATTGACATAAAATTTTTCAAAAAATTGCAGAATTAAAATTACACAAAATTTTCACAAATTTACATAAAATTCCCAAAATTACAGCGAGAAAATTTATTTCCAAGTTCCCAAAATTTGCATAAATGAATTCCAAAAATTTTTAGAAAATTACATAGAATTCCAAAAAACTAAGGAAAATTATTATTTTTGAAAATTTTTATACAATGAATTCTACACTAATTTCATCAACAATTAAACATACAATTAACCAATTACTATATCAACAATAATTAACCCAACAACTCATATCATAAATGCATTTTAAATATTTTATATCAACAATAATTAACCCAACAATAAGAAAATTGAAAAAAAAAACAAAAAAGCTGTGGAAAATATCAAAAAAATTGAAAAAAACAAATGCATTTCTGAAAATTTCAGCATTTCAGAAAATATTTCATAAATATTCTGAAATTTCAGAAAATATTTTAATATTATAATTTCCAAAATTTGCAGAAAATGAATTTCCATTTCCAAAAATTGAAATGAATTCCCAAATTTCCAAAATTGTCAGAAAATTACATAAAATTCCCAGAAACTAAGGAAAAATATTATTTTCATGAATTAGAATTTTCAGAAATTTATACAATGAATTCTAAATAATTTCAGTTTTTTTTTTAAATTACAAAATTTTCATAAAATCCTAAATTCAGAAAAATTCTGGAAAAATATAGAAAATCTGAAAATTTTCAGGTTTTTTTAAAATTACATAATTTTAAAAAAATTCTTATATATTATAGAAAAATATGAAAAAATACAGAAAATTCTTAAAATTTACAAAAAGAAATCAGGAAAAATAAAAAAAATTTCTGAAAAATACCAGCAATATTTCAACAATATTCCTATAATATTTAATTTCATATATTTATAGAAAACAAAAAATATTTATAGTAATCCAAAAACATTTCATACATTTCAATAAATTTTTACAGAAATCTTTGAACATATATACAATATTCCAACAATAATCCCAAAATATCGACAAATTGCAAAATTCATATATTACAAATTTAACAAAACACATGTAATAAACTAACCTATCGTTTGGGTGAACGGAGTGCTGCGATCGGACGGGGGTGGCGGACAATGGTGGCGAACAACAGAAATGGAGGGTGGTGGCGGACATAGGTGGCAGTGGTGGTGGACAGAGGTCGTGGTGGTGGTGACGACGAACAGAGGTGACCACGGTGGCGGTGGTGGTGGTGGTGGCGGTGGAGAGAGAGCGACGAACAGTGACGGTGGGAGAGGCAACGAACGGCGATGGTGGGAGAGGCGACAAACAAAGAGAAAGAGAGACAGAGAGTTGAAAAGTGACCAAAAAATTTGCTAAGTGCCACTTTTATATTAACTATTTGGAATGGTCATTTTTTAACCGACTGTTCCTATGGCTGTTCTACAGCTAACAAAACGTCATCGTTTTAACCCCATCTATTTTTCAGAAGGCGCCAAATGAAATTATGTTGGAACTCGGTCAATTTGAAATAACCGTTTTTAAATTTTAATTTTTTTCTCCTATTTTTCAAAAGGCGCCAAAATAAAATTATGTTGGAACTGTTTTTGGAACTGTCAATTTGAAATAACTGTTTCAAATTTTAATTTTTCCTCCTATTTTTTCAAAAAGGCGCCAAAATGAAATTATGTTGGAACTCATTTTAGAATGGTCATATTGAAATAACCGTTCCAAATTTTAATTTTTCCAGGCCAAATGAAATTATGTTGGAATTCTTTTTAGAATGGTCATTTTTTAGCCGATCATTCCTATTACCGTTCCAAAGCTAAGAAAAATGACATCATTTTATCATAAAAACGACTATGTATAAAGATCTTTATTTCAAAACAGTTCCTATTTGTTAAAAACCATTCTTATTTGAGTTCCATATAATTATTCATTTATCAAGAAAATAAATAAAAACCAATAAAAACTCGTACCAAACATATTAATGAGTGAAGAAAAGTATACAATATGTGGATTAAGACAATTAAAAACATAAAATATTTTTTCATGAGATTGATATATGTTCATTATATGAAGTATATTTGTATATTCTAATTTATTACTATTACAGAGATGTAACTAGCATCTTATATTATTGTTGCATCGCTTAATCAGACCGTTAAAATTTTGATTAGACCGTTAGATATGATTAAATAGATAAAAGATTATATTCGATGAGTTTTGGACATTTTTGGTATACGGATATTGAGATATCGTATCCGGTTCGTAATAAGCGAGATTGAAAATGGTGCAGCCTTCAATCAGGCCATGTGATTTTAAATCAGACCGTTAGATATATTGAAATCGACAGAATCTTATATGTGGTTCAGGTTGGAATCAATCCAGCTGGCAGATGTTGAGATTTCGTAATCGGAACGTACACTAGATGTTTTTTATACACATTCACTACAAAAAAATGCAGGAATTGCAACGGAAATAGGAACTGTTTTTTTTTTTTTTTTTATTTGGAACGGTAATTAGATCACTGGATTCATTTGGGCCTCTATTAGGAATGGTTATGGAACGACATGGTATCCGTTGAAAACGAGCGGTGCTCCTAATAATTAGGAACGGATGTAAGCTGACCGTTCCAAACTTGGAACTATTTCTTGCATACAACATGATTACCGTTCCTAATTACCTTTGTGTGTATGAATTTATAATGTGTATTTGGAACACCTTGTTAATGGTTGGAACGGTCACATCAAACGTAAATCGCGGAATTTGGAACGGTAACTAGAACACTGTTTGGACTAGACAGCATATATTGGGGATACATTTTTTCACTGTTTCTGGAATACAAATTAGAACGATCAACTATAAATTTGTGTTAGAGTTAGGAACGGTCATGGGAACACAATTAGGCCTTCTTTCCTAAGTAACCTAGGAACGAATTTTGTACTCTTGTTTTTAATACGCCATTGAAACAGTTTTAGGTACTTTATTTAGAACGACAACCGTACCACGAAATCATTGAATTTGGAATAAATTTAGGAACGGTCGTTCCCTAAGTTGGAATTCATTTTTATATGCTTTTAGGAATGGCTGTAACCTAATTTGAATTATTCTTTTATATGGTCATCGAAACGGTCACTTCATTAAACCGGCCTATAGTTTGAATGGTAACCACGATTTAAATAAAAATATTATCCAATTTAATTAAAAAAATACAAAACAAAATCCTAAATCTACTCCCCGTCCCCTTCGTCCTGGTCCATATCGCTATCGTCTCGAGGGTGGAGGGGGGGGGGCTCTGTAGGAGGCCGTGATGGGCTGGCGGTGGAGTTATTGGTCTGCAGGTTCTTCATCATACCCATCATATCCACCATCATCTCCTCCAGTCGGACCATGCGATCCTCCAAGTTCAACGCTGGCAGTAGCGGTGGTGATCGCGAGGTAGGGTCTGGCTGAGACCATGGGCCTCAGAACTAAGACAGAATACCCGGCCCTTGCTCTTGCCCCGACTGCAGCCAGCCACAAGTCTTGCTCGGTCTGCGCCACCGATCCCTCTGATTCAACCAGACGATCCCCAGGATTGGCCGTGGCCTGAGACTGGTGATCCTCCAGCAACTTCTGGAACATCTCTTGTAAAAATAGTAAATTATTATTATTATTTTTTTCAAACATTAAAAAAATTAGAAAAGGTAATTTTCAACTTACCGCTACCTCCGTTGCACTCGGGCCGCTCCAGCCGTCGTCGACCTTCTTCTTGTAGCATCTGGAGAATAACTCCATCTACTTCACTAGTCGACCCAGCTGCGTCTCCTATAAAAAGAAATGAGATACAGTTATTTACAATTTTAATTTAATAATGATAAATACTTTTTATAAGATAAAATTTCTTACCATCTTCCTCTTGTGCATACCGACAGAGGCAGAACCCCCGCGGTACACAGTAGAGGATGCGGCTGGCTTGGCGGACCGGTTAGCCTTGTTCTTGGTGCACTCTTCCTTGAACTCCTTGCTGTCCTAGTAAAGCAGGAGCTGCTGCCAGACTTCATTCGCCAGACTTCATTCGCCAGCCAAAAAGGCTTCACCAGACATTGTCTGGCGAGGACGAACTTCTTGCAGAGGAACTTTCTGGTCCATGTTCACCAGACATTGAACATGGACTGGTTGTCGCAGCCCGCCAGTACGTCGTCTGTATTTAAAAAAAAAAAGAAATTATATACTCAGATTGGTAAAATATTTAACATAAAAATTTATTGATACCATTTAACTGAAATTAATGTTACCTTCAAGCACTCAAACCAGAAATGCTGGTGCTTTGGCAGCACCTGACACAAACAGCCCCAAGGGTGGGGATAGTGTCCTCGCACCACCGCGTTCATGCGCTCGTGTATCTTCCGATCAACCCTAAAATTATATAATAATTAGTGTCACATAAAAATAATAATTTAAAATACTGAAATATTTAAAAAATATACATATACCTCGCGTCGGTGAGTGTGATATACTGGCGCGCGAATGGTGGCGGGAGTGGTGGGGGTGGAGTAGCCCATGGAGGGGCCAGATGTACCGCCGGTGCGGGAGTAGATGGTCCTGCAACCTCCTCGATGGTTGCAGTAGCAGACAGATCGAGCTGCTGATCCGGCGTTGGTGCTACAGGTGTCTGCTCTGCCGGTGGTGGTGGTGGGGGTGGTCGGAATACTGCTTCCCTACCCCGGGGAACAACATCCGCCGACGGTATGGTCGCTGAGCGAAGACCGCGGCCACGACCATGACCACGGTCGCGGCCACGTCCACCTCCTCGAGCTGAAAATTCCCGACCAGACATGATCTACATGCTTTTTTAAAAAATATTAGTACCAATATTTGCCTATATCCTTATAAATATTATATGTAATTACGGTAATTACACCAAATTACAACAAATTACAAAAAATTTCTTAAATTAAAGAAAATTAACAAGTTTTTCACAGATTACAGAAAATTACCCAAATTAATTGCCGAAATTACAACAAATTACCAAAATTTACTTAAATTACAGAAAATTAACAATTTTTTCACAAATTAGAGAAAATTACCAAAATTAATTGCCTATATTACAGAAAATTACCAAAATTTTCTTAATTTACAAATATACCAAAGTTTTCACAAATTACATAAAATTTACAAAAATTCAATAATTACAGAAAATTACAAAAATATCCCTAAATAACAGAAAATTACAAAAATTTTCATTAATTACAAAAGATTACCGAATTTTTCTTAAATTACATAAATATACCGAAATTTTCATAAATTACATAAAATTTTCAATAATTACAAAACATTACCAAAATATCCCTAAATAACAGAAAATTACCAAAAATTTCTTAAATTATAGAAATATACAAAAAATTTCATAAATTACAGAAAATTTACAAAAATTTTCATTAATCATAGAAAGTTACCCTAATATCCCTAAATAACAAAAAAATTACCAAAATTTTCATTAATTACAGAAAATTACACAGATTTTCATAAATTATAGAAATATACCAAAATTTTCATAAAATCACAGAAAATTTACAAAATTTTCATTAATTACAAAAAATTACCAAAATACCCCTAAATAACAGAAAACGACCAAAATTTTCATAAATTAAAGAAACATACCAAAATTTTCATATATTACAGAAATTACATAACTAATTGAAAAAAATCAACAATTACACAACAGAAATACAGTACGATTTACAATAATTTACAGAAAAGATCAACACTTACACCTGAATTTACATAATTTACAGAAAAATTCAACAGAAAAATTTACACTAGTTTTCAAAAATTACATAAATTACACATTACACAACTTAAATTAATTTTCATAAATGACATAAATTACATTGACTAAAATGAACAATATAGACTAAAATTACAAAAATGAGAGCATGAATCTTACATTCATTTGGGCACGGGCAAAAACAGAAAAAAAAAATCAAAGTATGGTTTTTGGAAACCCTACTTGGTAGTGGTGTAGTACAATGGTGGGGGCAGATGGTTGTGGAGGCGGCGGACACTGGTGGCGGAGGCTCTCAGGCAGTTGAGGCTGGAGGTGGCGGCGCTGACAGGGGTAGATTCAGAGGGAGAGGGAGAGTTCGACGGAGAGAGAGAGAGAGAGAGAGAGAGAGAGAGAGAGAGAGAGAGATTGGGAGAGAGAGAGAGAGAGAGAGAGAGAGAGGGCGAGAGGAAGAGGAAGAAGGAAGGGGAAGGAAAATGAGGAAAAATTGACCAAGGGCTGATTTTATATTAGAAATTTGGAACGGTCTTATTTTGTACAGGCCGTTCCTAAAACAAGTCCAGCCTTTCAAAGACGGCGTCATTTTGCTATTAAAACGACGACGTTTTAAGACATAGTACTGACCATAAACTAGGAAACGGTCATGTAATATTGCATGTGTTCATAGTACCGTTCCTAAAAACAAATACGACATCGTTTGCCTTTAAACGACGACGTTTTAAGACATAGCACTGATAATAATGTTACCAGGCACGGTCATGTAATATTACGTGTGTTACTAGTACCGTTCCTACATACGAAAACGACGTCGTTTGATTAGCTGTATATAGTAACCGTTCCTAGTTCCATGTGGAACTGTTCCTATATGTATTGCAATTTTTTTTTATCTTCTTAGATAATAACTATAAATTAAGAAAAACACGTTCCGAACACCCATATGATTGAATAAAGGTATGCAATTGGATATTTAAAGAATTTCAAATTATATAGTAATTTCAAAAAAATTGACACACGTTCAGAATATGAAGTATATTTGTAAATTTATGTTTGTTAGTATTTCACAGATGTAACTAGCATCCTATATTGTTGTACTGCATGGCATAATTAGACCGTCAAAATTCCAATCAAACAGTTAGATATGATATAACACCCAAAAGAATACATTACATGTAGTTTTGAAAATTTTGGGTGTGCGGTTCTCGAGATATCGTATCCGCATCAGTATTCATCGTAATAAAAATAGTTGCATCCTTAAATCCGGGTTGCTGATTGAAAATCAGAACGTTAGATATCAATTCATATTCATAATTTTGTATGTGTTTAAAAATGGTGTCGATCCGTCTCATGGATGTTCAGATATTGTCCAAATTAGGCAAAATACACAATATAGTAACCAAATTTGGAACGGTCGTAATTGCCTTAGGAACGGTTTGTAGCCATTTTCTCTAGGAACAGTCGGCTATAAAAGGACCGCTCCAAAAGTTGATTTTCCCATCAATTTTTCATTGGGCGCCAAAACAAAATATTGGACCTCACTTTGGAACGGTCGCCCAATTAATATGACCGTTCCTAATTCGAATTTGGAGCCTATTTTTCAGTAGGCGCCAATTGAAAAATTGTACCTCGAATAGGAACGGTCTTAAGTTTACACTAACCGTTCCTAATTCAAAATTCCCTGAAGTTTTTTAAGTAGGCGCCATATTCAAAAAATTGTACCTATAATAGGAACCGTCGTAGGAAATTTGGACCGTTCTTAATTCAAATTTCCCCAATTTTTTTTGCTTGGCACCTATTCAAAAAGTTGTACCTGTATTAAGAACGGTCGTAGTATATAATATCCGTTCTAATTTTAAAATTTATTCTGATTTCTAAAAATAATAAAAGTGCATATATATAATATAATTTTTACAATAAGGTTTATAAAAAAATTACAGAAAAATTTCAGAAAATTTAATAAGTCTCTTCTTCAGACTAAAGCATCGTCAAGGCTATCTTCATCATCGAATTCACCAGTTGGCGAGCGCGATGTCCCTGCTCCATCATCAACGACCTGCTGTATTCCCTTTGGGTCATGCATTTCAAACATTTGGTTGTCTGCACCAACATCTGGATTCGGTACGACTTCATCCATTTGATAGGAGACCTTGGTCTATCGCGAGTCATCAATTACTTTTCGAGCCTTGATTTGCAAATAACTTTCCAGTCAACTTTGTCTGTCTTCATGCTCGGGTAATCCGCGTAGTAGACTTGTACTGCTTGTTGAGCCAGTATGAATGGTTCATTGTTTTGGTAGAGCTTTCTGAAGTTGAAATCAACAATGTGATAATAAGGGTGTATCTTCATGCCTCTGACCGGATCGACCCAACGACATTTAAAAAACAATGTGATAATAAGGGTGTATCTTCATGCCTCTGACCGGATCGACCCAACGACATTTAAACAATACAATGTGCATGTCTGGAATAAGTGGCTAATCTAACTGAATTATCTCTTCCAATATTCCGTAGAAGTCAGAATCCGTGTCTGTATATGATGAGCTTTTCACACAAACACCACAATTTATTTTTGACTTCCCGACATTGTGACGTTCAGTGTGGAAATTGAAGCCATTGACGAAGTAAGACGGGTATGTCGTCACTTCTGCTCTAGGGCCCCAATAATGCAACTTCAACAATTCGTCGTTTGTGTGATTCAATTCAGGTTTCACCTGGAATTCATCATATACCAATTCAAAAATTGATTACAAATTGAGCATATCGCATTTATAAGAAAGTGACACTTACACGACGCTTGAACCAATCCTTGAATTGTGTTGCCACTAGTTGATCAATTATCGGGTCCTTCGAATGGTGTTGCTCGAATAGTTCATTCAAGAATGACCTGTTACAGTAAAACTGATAATTATGAATATACATGTTCAAATTGAAATGAAGGCTTGAGATAGTTACGTTTGTATAACACACTTACTCGTAGTACGGTGCAACTACTTCACAATTACACAACACGTATGTCTCGATAACATGAAGTTCCTTGGTGCTCAGCCATCTGTTCTTTAAGGCTCCACTTGCTCGACCCGGGTAATTGAAATGGACCGTACTATTCGATCGTCGTTGCTCATGAGATCATCGTTCCGACCGGGTTTGCTTTGCTTGCAGAGAATGTGCTGTTCAAAGTAGTGAGAGGAGGAAAGCCCAATTTCTTCGACAATATAAGCCTCTACAATTGACGCCTCGACGTGTGCTTTATTTTTCACCTTCTTATTCAAATCGCGTAGGAATCTATTTGTACGAGTATTTATTAAAATGCAAATTAATTGCCACTTAAAAATAATATATTTAACAGTAGTTAATTACCTCTCAAATAGGTACATCTACCTGTATTGCACGGCCACCCTAACGCGCGCCTCATATGAAAGGTGAACAAATTAGATGCTCTATTAAGTCGAAAAAAGAAGGAGGAAATATTTTCTCGACGTTGCACAGGATGATGGCTACACCATCCTCCAATTCTTTTACCTTAGCCACATCTAGTATTGTTGAGCATAGGATCTGCAATAGAAGGCTCACTCCGTCAAGGCCCCCTACACGTGCTTTGGAAGCATTTCACGGAAGACAACCGGAATCAACTTCTGCATGAATACATGACAATCATGGTTCTTGATGCCGTGCATCCTTAACTCCTTCATGTCGACGCAACGGGCCAAGTTAGAGGCATACCCATCAGGAAACCTAAGACAACGAATCCACTAATATATCTTCCTCTTTTGCTCCTTCGTCAGTGTATATACCGCTTTGGGCATCACGTTCGGTCTCCTTTCGTCTACCTCAAGCTCGGGCCAATTACATATGATCTTGAGATCCTTCTGTGCATTCAGATTGTCCTTTGTTTACCCCTTGATGTCCATCACAGTATTGAATATATTATCAAACACATTCTTCCCAATATGCAGACATCAAGATTGTGTCGTATCAAATATGCCCCCCCCCCCAAGTATTCAAGCTCCCAAAAGATGCTTTTCTTCGTCCACTTATGGTCGACTCCGTAGCCTTCCGGTTCACTCAACTGTTGTTCGACTGCAACACTAACTGCATTAGCACGGGTTCAAATTTGTTCTCCCGTCAGCCTTCGGACGTGCAACCTTCCTCTCTATTCGATTATTAGTGAAGGCTTTCTTGTTCCTGCAATAAGGATGATCCGGTGGGAGGAACTGCCAGCGATAGTCAAAATAGCATGCCTTCTGACTGTGCTGCAAATAGAATGCCCGTGTGTCCTCCACAAAAACTGGGCACCCTATAACACTGACAGTACTCCATCCAGACGCCATCCCATAAGCGGGAAGGTCATTCACTGCCCACATCAATGTGACCTGCATCATGAATGTCTGGTTTGTCGCAGTGTCGTGCGTACGTATACCCACATACTATAAATTCTGCAACTCCTCGATCAACGGTTCCAACTGACATCGATAAGACGTTTGGGATTCGATGGGCCAGGGTTCACTATCGTTAGGAACATATACTTAGACTTCATGAACATTCCCGGTGGGTGATTGTACGGTATAAGTATCACGGCCCAACATGAGTAAGTTTTACCATACTGGCCGTGTGGTGCAAACCCATCCATGCACAACCCAAGTCTAACATTACGTAGGCTCAGCTCCTAAATCAGGATACGTCCAGTCAAAATGCTTTCAAGCCTCTGCATCGGACGGATGACCCATGGATCCTTCCTCCGTCCGATGGCTCGCATGCCAAGTTATATGCTCTATTGTGGCCTCCGACGCATACAACCTCTGGAGCCGAGGGGTAATCGATAGATACCTAAGAATGGCATACGGGGACTTCTTGCATCTAGGATTTCTATCCTTGGTGGGCCTGTGCCTAGCGTCTCCACAAAAACTTGCAATATTCAAAATCATTATCCTCCTTCCAGTACAACATACAACCGTTTTTGCAAGCATCAATCTTTTAAATTGGTAAACCTAATTCTCTTATCAATTTCTTCGTACTGTAATATTCGGCGGGGAAAGTGTGATCGCGTGGCATGACAGTATCAGCCCACTGGCATAAGTGGTCATAGGTGTGCTTAGAAAAACCCATTCAGCCTTGATATTCACCAAAGAAGAAATTAACGCCAACTGAGAGGTGGTGTAGCCGTTCCACAACGGTTGGTCCACAGCATGAACTACATCAAAAAAATAGTCTGACAAGCCAGACACATAATCATAGGGCCCCGAATTGTAATATGAACTAAGACCCACATCAGATGAACAATACCGAGTACCATCATCAGCAGATCCCTCCTGGTGATACGAAGACCAGAAAGACGGCCCGGCGGCATCGAGTACCACCCTCTGCGCCCAATCCATCTGAACCGCATCACCCCAATGCGAACTACCCTCTACCTGAACAGGTGGCGTTTGCTGCTGCTGCACAGGGGGCGCTATCAATGCTTCCAAGTATTCCTGCACCCTCTCCTCACCATGCGAAGTCCAATTATAATGCTCTGGCATAAACCATTTCATACACAAGTTAAAATTTACTTCGTCTGGTGTTTTGAACCGTTCGTTTTTGCACTTCCAGCAAGGACACCTAATCTTCTCCATATATGCACGTTGAGACTAGGCCCATTCTAGAAATGTTGTAACACCATCCTCAAACTCCGGCGTCACACCCAGCACGCCTCGATCATACATCCATCTCCTCAACTGTCTTAACATGATTGGTCCTACGTACACAAGCAATTCACAACAGTAATTAAATGACGAGAACAAATTATATATATAAGAATATAAAATACCATTATAGAATTTCAACTTCTTACCTGAGCAAAAACACCTATCAAGATCAATGCAAAATTCACGCAGAAAATTGATATGTTCGATTTTACGTATAAAGAATCAATAGGGGGAGTTAGAACAAATGAGTTGGAGAGTAATTATAAGAACAATGAGAATGAAAGGGGACATATATATAGAAAAATATTGGAACGGGCATTGGAATATTATTTGGCACACTAAATTAGCCGTTGAAATATAGCCATTGATCCTGCTTTAGGATCGGTATCTGAAACGAATATAATAATATAGCCGTTCTGGCATATTAGGAACGGGATTAGTCACACATAGTCATTCATGTAAAGCGCCCGTTCCAAATTGGAGCACAATTGGGAACGGTTATTGCAGCAACACTGGATATCCTAAAATACCCACAATTTGGAACGGTTAATGCATTGCATTGTTCGCTCATGGCATTAAAGGGTCTCATTTAGCACTACATATTGGAACGGTCGAGCAACCGGTCCAAATAGACCCAAGCTTTGGACAATTTATAGGAACGGTACGTGTTCCCGGTCAACTAACCGTTCCAATTCTCAAAGATGTGTTCCAAATGGAATACCAAATATAACCGGTCCCATTTTGGAACGGTTTTGGGTTTACCTATTGGCACACACATGTTGACACACAAATAGGAACGGTCGTGTCGTTCCTACACATTTGGACTATCATTCACACGAAAGTGACGTCATCAATGGTTTCCCGTTCCACAACAGTTCCATTTACCTTTCCTATTAAGAACGGTATTTGGAACGGTCGTTATATCCGTTCCAATTCCCGCATTTTTTTGTAGTGATTTTGGAATGGTTTTTGAGTAACATTTGGAACGGTTCTATAAGTAGGAATAGTTATTTTAAAAATGTAATTAGGAACGGTTTGTAACATATAATTGTAACATAGTTAGAACGGGTATTGTAATACAACATTTTCTATCTATTAAAGTCGTGCCAAATTGTAAATCACTTTGGAACAATCCTTGACACACATTACCATATTTAAGAAAGGGGTATTGTAATACAAGTATTTCTAAGTATTTAAACCGTCTCAAGTTGTACCTCATTTTGGAACGATTTTTTCAACTGTCCATATTTCAACAGATGTTGGACCTCATTTTGGTACACATCTGCGATTGATAGGCTGTTCCAATGGTTATAAAAGCGTTTCAAACCGTGTTACAATATTTTACTATTCTACTTTTGACACGATCGTAGGAACACAACTTGTAACACAAGAATTGGAATAGTTTCGGGAACGGTCTGACCGTTCCAAAAACAAAGGATCGAATATATGAGGAATGTGACGTCAGCGGCGTGATTCTGTTCCTCAATAGTTCCAATGATCATTCCTAATAGGATCGGGCATTGAAATAGTCACAAAATCCGCTCCGAATCCCAGTTTTTTTTGTAGTGAGATGCTCACCAAAAATATTAAAATAACATTATTTCTCATTCTAATTTTTCTAAAATTTATACAGTGCTTTTTTCAATATTTTTTTAGACCTTTTATCTTATTCCAAAATTGCAATTTTTAGTTTTGTAAGTACGGAGGGTTGGCAATTTTAGTTCGGTATGAATCCATTTTGGCAATTCGTTCCTATAATTTTAAAAATGTCGAAATTTGAATGGTTGAAAAATACATGTGCCAACTTAATTATGTGCACTTTTCTAGTCATTATAGCAAGTTTTGATCATTTTGTCCTCAATGTGCTAAATATTTAAATTATAGGACAAAGTTGTCAAAATGAATTTATACAGGACTACAATTGTATTTTTTTCTTTGTCTTATTAATTAGCAATACTTGAAAATAAACTTGAAAAGTAAAAGCAATAATATAATAGAATCAATTCTGTTATTTTTCATTGGATAAAGTTTCATACCTCTATAACTGAAAAAACCTATAAGTTATAACAAGAGCATGAAAATAATTAATCTTTGTACAATTTTTTAGTTTTAAACTTTTAACTTCTATTTTATGTAAAAGGTATTTTACTTTTAATCTTTGTCCCTTATAGCTAGGACTTTAAAATTTTATAATTAATTATATTCACAAAATTTATTTTCACACTGACATTGGTGATGAGAATATCCCCTCTATATGTGTAAAAAGACTGATAATTTTACTTATTTTGATTTTCAATTATCTTTTATTGAACTTTTAGATGTTATAGTAATTCTCTTAGTAATATTTGTTTTTCATCATTTTATTTGTCACAAAAAAAATCACAATTTAAGTTAATCTAATTTTACAGATTTGTTTCACTTTGAATAAGATTTTGTTGTTTGGTTTTTTCTAAATTCGACAAGTTTAAAAAATTAATAATTAGTTATTTTATTTTATTTTTCTTTTAAAATTTCATTTCCTATACCAACTATCATGATGTTCCTCATTGGAATAAAAGTAACATCAAATTTGGGAATTAATTAATGATGACAGAAGCCCCCAAAATTTATTTGTACTCCTCATAACTCATAATAATAACCCATCCGTTACCTTCTATTTGTACTTAAATTATCTATAGTCAATACTAATTTAAAAATATTGTCCGTGAGGTTAATAGATACTAACATTATTTAAGTTTAATTTATTAAATTATTGACACTAATCCAAGACACTTGTACTGTTCTAGCATTTTTTATCGAACTACTTTTTGTTTTTGGTTTCTACCTTCTATTAAACTTTTAAATTTTAGAAGTAATTGTTTCTATAAATATTTATTTTTTCAATAGCATATTTGTTACTAAAAAAATCATCAAAAATGACTCCATATTTGAATTCAGTGCAATGAGTGTAAATATAGCTATGAAAACAAGAATTAATAACAGAAAAATAAATTTTGTAATGTGAAAAGTAATTAATATGAATTAACAAAGCATATGGTTTTACATAATCGCCTCTAGGCCAAATAATATGATAAAGTTAATTTAGCCTTCGCAAAAAAAAAAAAAAAAAAACTTTTAGAGAGACTTGTACATTTATAGATACTAGTAAGGGTGCACCATGTTATTAAATTTTGAATTGTTTTGAAAAATAATAATTAATAACAACTTTTGTTATGTACTAATAAATAATTATTACATGTCTTATAATAATTACTAATATTACTTTTTATGAATGTTTTTAATGAATATATAATTTCATGAATTTTTTTGTGAGTGATAATTCTATTTCTCAATTTTTTCTCTTGACTTTTGTTTGTTTCCCTCTTATGAAGTTATCATTTTCGTGCAATTATTGAGAATGTAATTTTAATTTTGATTTTCTATGAAAACTTTTTCACCAAACAGAAATATTTTTTTACTTTGTAGGTTGTAGTAAATTTTATATACATTTTACTACCAAATCTATTATCTTTTTTTTGGGTCATGTAAAATGTTTTTATCTCTTAATACTAAATTTCATGTTAGGTTTACATATTTGAAGTCAATTTAATCTTCTATACTAATATATAAAGGAAAGACCTTTATCACTCACAAATGACGGTTTATGACACCGCTACACCGATTTTCTGATTTTGCCGATAATACTCCTAAAGTTAGTTTCTTTTCTTTCTTTCTTTCCTTTCTTTTAAATATAATTTGTTGATTAATATATTATATATTTCATATGCACGCAGGGACGGCGTGCCACGACAGCTAGTACTATTATAAAGGAAGGGGTCTTATAGACATAAAATGATAGCTTTAGTTACCACTAACACCAGATTATTATAATACAAAAAATGCCCATAACTTCCCAACCTATGTAATTGAATTAACTATTTAACTAAATTTCTTTAGAAAATAATTCCATGCAAGTATATGTACTCAATAATTAAATTTAGTACCATTTTCCATTAAGTTTATTGTTAATTGGAATAGAAATAACATATTAGGATTGTATTGCAATGTATATATAATATCGTTATCACTATACCATATTGTACAAAGTTTTAATTTTTTATTTAATTTGAGTAAAATATGTGTTGATAATTAAATGTATTAGAAAAAGTTATGTAGACAGTTATTTTTGTAAATATAAAGTTATACATTAAAAGCATTACAAAAATACACAGGTATGCATTCCATAACAGAATTACTAAAAATTTGCGCGCAGTATTGCGTGCCATTTGATGACATGACTTTTAAGCATTTGTTTATGACTTTTATATATTTTTTTTATGACTTTTATGTCTTTTTTATGTATTTTTATCTGTTGTTAATTTATATAACATTATTTGGTGTATTGTTATTTTGGTTTTGATTATATTTTAATTTTTGTTATTAGGATATATAAGAATTTAAGATGGTTATTAGAAAGGTTGATTTTAAGATTTTTTAGCATGATTTTGGAGATGGTGTTTTAACATGTTTTTTTTAATTTCACTATTATAATAAATAATATTTGATGTTAATAAAAAGCCCAAGGGATGTACTTGGTGGAATGGTGAGGCCACCAACTATACAACACATGGGCGCAGGTTAATTCCTTAGTTTTAACGAATATTTAAAGCTATGTAAAATTGATGGTATCTATAAACATGGGGAACTAAGTTTAAATTGAAGGAGAAACACATGGTATGTAGGGGTGGCAAATCGCAACCTGGATCTCGGCAAAAATTCGCCCCGACCCGCCCCTAATGGGGCGGGTCCAGGTCCAAGTTCCAAAAAATTGAGAGGCGGGGCGGGTAGTGAATCCTAGGAATTATGATCCGGCCGGTCTGGAGTGGGTCCCGGGTCCTTAAGGACCCGCCTCCGAACCTGCCCCGTTTAGAGATATATATATATATATATATATTTCTTTGTTTGATTATGATAGAATAAACACTACAAAATTTGTATCCTTTAATTTATTTATTGTTAGGTACTTGTTCAATAGTTGATGAATTGAAAAATTGTCTCACCAGTACTTAAACGATGAGGAAGACGAAGAAGTTATTACTAATGTATAATCAATAATTTAATATGGAATTGTTTGAGTTGTTGTATTATGAACAATTTTATTTGTACTTGAAATTCTTTTTGGACTTGAATTAGAGTTAAATCATGAAACAAATTTTATTATAATTAGGACTCTAGAGACCATGCACTCTGAAACTCTCTCTAACCCTAACCCTACCACAAAACCTCGGGTCGC
Source organism: Sesamum alatum (assembly GCA_034509735.1). Lineage (NCBI taxonomy): Eukaryota > Viridiplantae > Streptophyta > Magnoliopsida > Lamiales > Pedaliaceae > Sesamum > Sesamum alatum. Next base: position 7,864,444 of record JACGWO010000005.1, read on the forward strand.
CGGATCCGCCGGCGATCTTTCCTCGAAGCACTTACGGGTGACTGCTCGAAGGAGCCGCTCTTCCCCCATGCCCCAGCTAGAAAGATTTTCTCTCCGAGATCGATGAGTACTACATCACGCCGTGCCTCTACCGGGGAAACAGGGCGATTAACTTCTCGAGTGAGGAGACGGGGAAGCTTGCGGCGTCGCTGAAGTTTGTGCTTGTTGGGAAATTCTCCCTTGGATACCCTAGCATGCAAGCTATACGTTCTAATTTCGCGAGCTAGGACTCAGAGGGGCGTTTTTAGATAGGCGTGATTAACGTGAAAACATGAGATTATCAGACTCCATAACGAAAGAGGATCTGCCCGCGCATCTGGCTCAAGCAGATTTCTATTCATTTGACAGCTTCCCCATGCGAGTTTCCAAATGGTCCCCAGATTTTAACCCAAAAATTGAGTCTTCCATAGCTCTGATTTGGGTTCGATTGCCGGAACTCCCTGTGCACCTGTTTCAAAAGAAAGCTCTCTTTGGCATTGCTAGTCTCATTGTTCGCCGTTAAAACTGGATGAAGCTACGGCCGAAGGACTACGCCCAAGCGTGGCCCACGTTTGTGTGGAAATAGACCTTCTCAAGCAACGCCCCAATGAAATATGGATTGGTACGGAAGGCCGGTATTTTCTCCAGCCAGTCCTACATGAGAAATGCCCCAAATACTGCTCGCAGTGCCGCCATCTTGGCCATGGTGTAGAGGAATGTCGTGAAAGGAAGCCTCAGCGCGTAGAGGCAGAGTAGAAGACCATAGACCTCCGTGTGATTATTGAGAAATGCAAACGCAGGCCTCCAAACAAGGGAACGCCCCCACTGAACCACAGAAGGACACAAAAAATGGGACGGCGACGCTTTGATTGATGGCAAAGCTAATCCCGGGGCTCGCTCAGTTTCGCCCCGGGAGAGGCCTCGCGTGTTCATGGTGTGGAGGGTAGTGACACGGATTCTATGCCGAGCTTGGAAACCATTACGGAACAAGGTGCGCAATCAACTCAGGGGGATCCGGAGCATGCGCAGCGGGACGTGCCAGTCGGTGCTCAACCCATAGACGTTTCTGCATCAGCGGACAACAACCACGTTCGCACAATTTGTGTGTTTCAGCCTGTGGCTAATTCGGGCGGAGAGACTGGGGTTCAAGAAGCTATGCATCCGGCGGCTGGGGTAGAGTACAATCACGAGGGTTCCTCGTGGAATTTACCTGAGATTGAGGCCTCGTTGGATCTCGCGGCAGATGATAATGATTTTGTTGAGGCAAAAATACGAGGCAGGCATCGACGCGCACATTCGGTAGGGCGCCATGATCGAATTCATACTCGGAGTCTAGCACGTGCTGGGTCCGTCTCCTCCCGCCTTAATCAATGAATATCGTCATATGGAACACCCGGGGAGTCGGCAACAAACAGTAATCACTCCGCCGAATGTGTAAGGCCAATAGAGTCAGCGAAGTTGGAATAATTGATCCACGACTTCACTGGATGCTTTTGATATTCACCGTCGGTTGGGTTATGACGCGGTGGTTCAGAATTGTAATAATACGATTTGGGTTCTGTTGGATGAGTCTGGGGCTTTTGAGGTCCTCTGTGATGATGAGCAGTTCATACACCTCAAATTAGATACGCCAATTGAATGGGAGCCTATCTTTTTAACATGGTTTAGTAAATACAACAAGACGGAGCGTGCCTCTATCTCGTCCTTTATGAGACGCATGGCAGACCACACTTCGCCCTGGTGCATTGGGGGGACTTTAATTCAGTGCTATCGGTCTCCGAATGGTCGAACGGCGTCTACCCGGCTGACCACTCAATTGAGGAATTTACTGAGGCTATTTTTGATAGTGGCGTGATTAACTTAGGGTCTGACGGTAGCTCGTACACTTGGACCAACCATCGTCTTTGGCAGCGATTGGACAAAGTACTTTTCTCAAGCGAGTGGGTGGACACGTTTTAGAAGACCTCCGTCCGCCACCTTCCCGAGGGCCAAGTCGGACCACTGCCCTTATTGATACAAATCAATGCGAGCACGGCCTCGGGTCCTTCCGCTTTCCATTTCCAAACCATGTGGTTTCGCCATCCGGATTTCTTGGCCACGGTTAAGGCAAACTGGGATTTCCCAACTGTGGCCGTGGGGATGCTACGGCTGGCGGAAAAGGTCAAACGCTTGAAACACTGTCTCAAGGAGTGGAACATGGTGGTCTTTGGGGATATTTTTGCTAATCTCGGGGCAGCGAAAAAGGCTTGCAAGGCGGCTGAGGCACGATATGACCAACACCACACTGAATCCCACCTTATCCAAATGAATCAAAATGCACAGCGCAATTAAACCATGCTCAGCGCAATTAAACCATGCTTTGGCTATTGAGGAGGATATTTTGCTGTAGAAAAGCGTCGTGTAAGTGGGTGTTGGAGGGAGAGCGCAATACTCATTTCTTCCACTCGGTGGTGCGGAAACACGGGCCCGCACGCATATTACATCTATTGAAGATAGCGACGGCACAGTCATGAATCCGCAGCAGCTACAGGCTTCGGGAGTAACGAATTTCAGCGCGCTGCTGACCGCCGTGGAGCAGTGTTTTGACCCTTCCCTACTGCATAATGTGCCTGCGCTCCTCACAAACAGGCGATAGTGAAGCTCTGCTGCAGACTACCACACTAACCGAATGTAGAGATGTGGTTTTCGACATGGCCGCTGACAGTGTGGCGGGACCTGACGAGTTCGGGGTGGTAGTTTTTCAGTATTGTTGGGAAATTATTAAGGAGGACGTTCTAGAGACGGTACGGGATTTTCTCAGTGGTACTCCCCCTACCGTTGGCTTTCACGGTGATGTCTATCGCTCTCATTCCCAAGATTAAGCATCCCGTGCGATGGAGTGATTATCGCCCGATTAGTCCATGCAGCACGACCAACAAGATCTTAACGAAGCTCCTGAATGACCGCTTGAAAGAATCTGCTTTTGAGAATTGTGGTCTCGAAATCAAAGTGGTTTTGTCCGGAACCAACAAATTAGTGATAACATCCTCCTCGCTCAGGAGGTCATGCATTCGGTTAGCAAGCACAAAATAGCCTGGAATATGGCTTTTGAAGTTAGATATGGCGAAGGCATACGATATGGTTGACTGGGGTTTCTTGGAGATAGTCTTACATCGACTTGGTTTTCACCCTCGATGGACATCCCTTGTCCATAATTGTGTCTCCAACTGCTGTTTTCTCTTCTAATTAATGGCTCGCTGCATTGGTTTTTCAAGTCTTTGAGAGGCTTGCGGCAGGGTTGATCCTTTATCGCCGACCCTTTTCGTGCTTGCATCAGAATATCTGTCACGCAACCTTAATATTTTGATGGACTCGGTCACCTCTCGGGCCTTCACGGGGAGTTGGGCGTATCCCACCTTGCATACGCCGATGACGTCCTCATCTACACAAACTCGCGAGTGGAGAGCTTGAAGCCTATTATGGGTTTCCTACGAGACTACGAGGCCGCCTCGGGTCAGAGTATTAGTCACGCCAAGAGTTCATTTATTGTCTCGCCCAAGTCCCCGATGCGTGTTAAACGCCGAGTCAAACGAATTACGGGGTTCTCTCTCAAGTCGTTTCCTTTCCGTTACCTTGGGGTGCCGATGTAGGGCAGAAACACATCGAGTACTTAGAAAATTTACTGGAGGGCATTGCGGCAAAGATTGGAGGTTGGGAGAAGAAATTCCTCTCTTATGGTGGCCGGCTACAGATGATTAAATCAGTTCTTCTGGCTATGTCAATTCACTTACTAACACTCCTAAACCCTCCAAAAACAGTCGTTCTTCGGATTGAGAGAATGCTGAATCGGTTCTTTTGGGGGTCCTCCGGAACCGTTAAAAAACTCCATCGTTCGTCATGGCAGCGGCTGTTGCGCCCGGTTGATGAAGGCGGGCTAGGCGTCCGCGCCTTAGTTGATATTGTGATGGCTTTCTCCTCTAAGTTGTGGTGGCGCTTTCGGACCTCGGATTCGTTGTGGGCTACCTTTTTTAAAGCTAAGTATTGTCGGCGTTCTTGCCCTGCTAGTACTAAAATCCTCAACACCGGGTCTCCACAATGGCATTGTTTGCAGCGCGCGCAGCTTTTAGCCAAGCCCTCCATTTTTTAGGCTATTGGCAGTGCTGAACTTTGTTTTTGGCATGATATTTGGCTTAACGACCGACCTCTTGCAGACCTAGCTAGGCCGCTTTCGATGACCCATGAGAAAGTACGCACCTACTGGAAAGATGGTTAGTGGGATGTGGTCTCGCTTTGTCAGAACCTTCCGGGGCTGCTGATCGCGCTTGTCTACTCAGTTCCTTTTGATGTGGCCTCCCATGATCGACCTATATGGAAACTGTGCTCGACTTGGGTTTTCTCGCTTAAATCCGCATGGGAAGCAGCTCAGATTGGGGGCGTCTTGCGGCGATACTCAAAGAGACATGGACACTCCTCTATTGCCCCCTCCATGTCTGTATTAGTGTGGCGTATTCTGTACAATTTCGTTCCGGTGGATGAATGGTTGCGCGAGAAGGGTCTTGCCACTCGTATTAAAATGCTTGTGTTGTCATGCCTATGAGACAATCCAACACCTTTTCCTTCAAGGTCCGTTGGTGAGAGAAGTTTGGGCTCATTCTGGGAGTTTGTTTAATATTGTTCCCCCCGGTTACAGACCATGTATCCGTCATGTTTGCAGGCCTGGCGTTTGTCGTCCCCATTTGTTCGGCATGGGCACATTCGACTTCTCATCCCTATCCTGATATTGTGGTTTATATGGCGTATGCATAATGATGCTAAGTGCAATGACATCCATTTTTCTCCTCGGCGGATTATATCAGCCGGGTTTATGGGCATGTTAGCCGTCTTTTTTAAGGCGGAGGATTTCCATCGGGAAGCTGGAAGGGGGACCTTGTAATCGCTACGAAGTTGGGGTTTTTATTCCCCAAAACACCACTAGTGTTGCCGCGGCTGGTGCAGTGGAAACAGCCGCAGCAGGGCTGGTGGAAGCTTAACATGGACAGAGCTTCGAAAAGGAAATTTGGGATGCTCAGGGAGCTGGGGGTGTAATCCACGACGTTCATGGGTCGTTTTTATCATGGGTTTCACTTATTTTCTAGGCGATCGAACCAAAACTTTCGCCGAATTGTTTGTTGTTGTTCACGGGATAGAGCTGGCCCGTGACGCCGACTGCCTCCGTCTTTGGATGGAGCTCGATGCACAGACCGTGCTGAATATTATCCTGAAGGATGAGGGAGGATGGAGGTTCAAGCCCTCCTCACTCGGTTGTGTATTTTGCGACGTGGTTATGGAGCTAGTTTCTCGCATGTGTCTCGGGAAGGGAATCAATCTGCGGATTTTTTTAGCTAATCTCACGTTTCGACTACAGGGCAAGGAGGTCTGGTTACGTGAGAAAGGGCGATTGGCTTCGTTGGTTAGGTTAGATAATATTTTTCCGAGCATACGGTTTTAGCTTCTTTTCATTCTTTGTAAAGGGAGGACGCCCTCTACTTTTGCGGTTCACATATTGTACATGAGCTTGATTTTGATTCTAATAAACGGGTAGGGTCTCGCCAAACCCCCCGCCATGGCACCAGCGGCTTTATTGAAAAAAAAAATATTATTAATAATTGATATATTAATTTTTTTTAATTCGTAGAACAAATAAAAAAATAATTTTTTTTAAAAAAACAAGGTCTAGGGTTAGATTCGCCCCGGCGGGTTTTGTACCGGGGCGGGTCCCAAGTTGAAAAATAATTGGGGCAGGACGGGTCCTAGGTCCTTCCCGGAGTTGGCGGGGTGAGTCCCGAATCCACCCAAACCCGCCCCGTTGCCACCCTAAACATGGGGACCAAATATAGGTAAAGTGGCATAATTGAGATACCAAAAGTGATATTTACCTTTCCAACTTTTGTTGTGTTAATTAGGTGGTGCCAGACCTAACACTTTGTTGCCAAAAGTTAGGCACAATTGATATATGTCAATAATTAATTAGGCATTATTTATTTTGGTACCGTAATTTAGGTAGGTGGTTATTTAATTTCATAAAATATGTTTTTCAATTTTTTGGTCCAAAAATGTCACGTGCCTTGCACATGGAACTCGACATTTTGGAAACAAAAAAACTGAAAAACATGACATTTTTTCTTAAAAAATATCACAACGGGTTGCTTGCATTTTTCCCTAAAAAATATCAATATCATTTTCATACACACAACGTGTATATGTTAAATAAAAGAAAAAATTAAAACAACATTTGAGACAGAAAATTGAGTCCAAGTTAATTAGCCAAGCACCTCACTTGCACGTAGTTCCACTTTGCTCCACCCGTTGGTCCCCTTCACATTTTTGACTGAGAAAACCATTTAATGAATCTATATGGTAATAGGAATTCGGGTAATGAATGGTAGTGTCAGCTATACATATGAAGTTTTATTACTATCTCTACTGCTAGCTATCTTGAATCTTACCTTAATTATGAATAGAGATTTGGTTCACAATACTCAACACATGCATATAATATGTGGTTTCCCAGTGCCAGTTCTATCTGAACATAAGCAATTTGTAACTTCCATGGGAAGCCCTGATCAGCCTGCCCAAACTCTATGGCAGCCATGGTGGCTGCTTTTTCCAAGTCGTACATATTTCTCCAGGCAGAAATATGAGCATCTTGGAGAAACAAATCGACAGAGTGGGGTTGTTTCTGATCAGCAAGAGTTTGTAAGAGAGCTGAAACGGGTGAATCGCATTGCATGGCCGATGATACTAGTGTCGATATCACAGTCTGTTTCACGCCTTTTTCCTATTTTCATGTTGGGCCACCTCGACGAACTCTCTCTGTCTAGTGCGTCCATTGGCACCTCATTTTGTAATGCTACAGGATTCAGTGTTATTGTAAGATCTGAATCCCCTATCTTTCTAATAAATTTCTACTCTACAGAATCTTAATCTTCTTGTCTGTGAATCTTCATTAGTAGCTATTTCACCTGCAATATCTATTTATGTACCGGAAAATTGCACTTTGTGTCCCGTAAGTTAACCCCTTTGCAATTTGTGTCCCGTAAGTTAACCCCTTTGCAATTTGTGTTCATTGCATCATATAACTCTAAAAAAAATTACAATTTTAGCTCAAGCCGTTAAATTTACAACGAAACTCAATTCCGCTAAAGACTTAAACGGAGCCCATGCAATCATGCTGTCTATATTAGAAATTTAATGAAAGGATTAAAGTCATTTTTTGTTTTGTAATTTTACCCCATTCTCATTAGTCCTTTATCTTTTTAGAGTTCCAAAAACGTCCTATAATTTTTTAATTGTAACGATTTTGGTTCTTCTTTCGTCGGAATTTCCTCAATGTCGCCGGAAATGTCTGAAATTTGGGCCCCACGTCAGACATTTCTGGAAATTTTGGAGAAATTCGGACGAAAGAGGACCAAAATCGTGACAATACAAAAGCTAGGGGACCTTTTTGAAACCCTAAAAAGATAAAGGACTAAAACAAGAATGGGATATAGTTACATGACCAAAACTGTCTATAAGCCTTTATTGGAATTAAGGCTTGAAACAAAACTTGTAAATTTTTTGGAGTTATGGAATGTAATAACGTGATTTATTCAAATATAATGGAATCAAAATCGCAAAAAGACTAACATATGGAATGTAAGATGCGATTTTCCTTATATATACCTTTAACTGAGAACCTGGCTCACAATAATGAAAATGCAAATTATTGTGATATATTCTATTGGGTTAATTAAACTTAGATCCCCTATAAAAATGTGAAATTACACTTTTCATCAAAGAATTTTCAAAATTACATATACACTCCTTCCAAAAATTCGTCTTTACACCTGACCCCCTCTCATTAGGATTTTGACAAAAAAATGTTGATGTTAGCCAAAAAAAAAAAATATTACATACGTTTTGAATTTTGTCCCTCATTTAACGTCCTCATGTAATAATTTTGTACTTATAAGGGGAAAATGTAATAATGTTCACATCACTCTCTATATATACATTACGTTTCACTACAAGAAATTAAAACCCTCAATAGAAACGAAAAAGAATCAGTGTCGACCTAATTGGCAAGTAAAATTTTCGTTGTTAATGAATGTAGCAACGAAAATTTATACTTGCTAACAAATTTAGCAACGGATTATTTAAAATATATATAAAGTAATGTAGATTAACAACGAGAATTTTACTTGCTAATCAGCTCGACGCTGATTTTAGCAACAAATTTTTTCGTTGCTATTAAGCTATTTTCTTATAGTGTTTATCCCCTTACAAGTATAAAAGTCTACATACGAATGTTAAATGAAGGGCCAAATTGAAAATTTAAGCAATTATTTTCGCTGACATAAACATTTTCAGCCTAAACTCTTACGGAATGGGTTCAGATGTAAATGGAGAATTTGTAAAATGAATGTAAGTATAATTCAAAACTTTTTTGAAAGAAAGTATAATTTTGCATTTTCAGAGGGGATCTAACTGTAACTAACCCTATTCTATTTAACATTAGACGTTCTCATATAGCCTAGGGTTTTATTAATATTTAACCTTGATCCCTAAATGAGTATGAAAGCATTCAATACCATGCAGTCTGGAATGGCTGGTGCACTGGAAACTTTGTGTGGGCAGGCATATGGAGCTGGGCAATACCGACAAGTCGGAACTTTCACTTATGCAGGCATTTTAGGCCTCTTTCTGGTTTGTTTGCCGGTATCTATATTGTGGATATATACGGGGAAACTATTGATTTTCTTGGGCCAAGACCCTCTCGTCTCGAAAGAAGCTGGCAAATACGTAGTTTGGCTCATCCCAACACTATTTCCCTATGCAGTCCTTCATTCTCTGATTCGATATTTGCAGAGTCAGAGTTTGATCTTACCAATGCTTTGGATCTCTCTAGCATCACTCTTTATAAATCTTCCTATTTGTTGGGCTTTTGTATTCAAGCTAAATCTAGGCAGTGTTGGAGCTGCACTTTCCATTTGCTTATCGTATTGGCTAAACGTGTTACTTCTCGGACTTTATGTGAAGTATTCATCAGCATGTAAGAGGACTCATGCTCCATTCTCAAAGGAAGTTCTCTTCGGTCTCCAGCAATTCTTCCAATTCGGCCTCCCTTCTGCTTCAATGCTTTGGTACAATAGATCAAGATTTTTCATGCTTATATAAATATCTATATCATATCTATATACATAGGGAAAATTGCAAGGGATCCCTTGTGATATGTGGATTTTGTAAAACATCTCGATGTAAAAAATAAAAATAAAAATAGTAAAATACTTCCATGTCATGTTTTTTGAAATAACAGGGAGATAAACTACTCTATTTTTTTTTCAAAAAAAAAAGGAGGTAAATTGGTATATTTTTTTATAAGGGGATAATTTGCCTATTTGCAATATATATCACAAGGAGGTAAATTGCAATAAACCCTATATTATCGGGTTAAATGCAATTTTGGTCCCGTAATTTAGGTTATTCGGCATTTCCGTCAATTAATTTTTTAGGATAGCATTTTTGTCCCACATCTTTTTTATTTTCATGATTTTAATTCTTTTTTCGTCGGAGTTCACCCTTCTCACCGGAAAAATGCATGTCCTTCTCATGTAACATTTTAAATTTGCGGTTTTTATTCCTGTTGACCAAATTCTGCCAGCATTTTGTCCTTTAACTTTTTAAGGTTGCATCTTGGTCCTACATCTTTTTAATATTGCAATTTTAGTCCTTCTCTCTTAGGAGTTCACCCTTCTTACCTGTGGAGATGAACTCTGGCGAACAAAAAAACTAGAATCTCAAAACTTACAAAGATATAGGACCAAAATGCAATCATAAAAAGTTAAACAATGAAATCGCTAAATAGCTTAAGTTACATACTAGAAATGCATTTAATCCTTTATATATGACATCAATTTTCTTTTTAAATTCATTAATTGAAATAATTGTTATGTTAACTTATATGATTCTTAATTGGGAAATATGGTCACATAGTTTGGAATGGTGGTCGTTCGAGATAGTTATATTTTTTTCGTGGGCTATTACCAAATCCGCAGCTTGAAATGTCCGTTCTATCTATATGGTATGTTTTTCCCTCTAATACTACATTTTGTTATTCGAATATTTTAAGTACAATATTTCACCTAATGTTTACTTCCATGCAGCCTGACATTTAGTTCTTTGCATTTCCAAGTACCTTATTCTTTTGGTGTTGCTGCAAGGTAAATCTGTGCTCAAACATAAATGTTTTCACCTTTGGTGTAAGCAGAAACTACGAGAGAATGACTCAATAGCTATGAGAAATTTTGATGCTAAAAATTAATATCATCGAACTAATTAGCAAGTAAAATTCTTGTTGTTAATCTACACTATTTAATATATATTTTAAAGAATTTGTTGCTAGATTCATTACCAAATAAATGTTCGTTGCTCAGTGTATTAGCAAGTAAACTTCTTGTATTAAATAATGTGAATTAGCAACGAGAATTTTACTTACTAATTAATTTGATGTTAATTTTTTGTGGTTTCCGTTGAGCCATTTTCTTATAATGAGATTTCTATACTTGTGTATAATTTACTAGTTTGCAATTCCAATTTTAACAGCACGCGGATATCAAACGAGCTGGGAGCCGGGAATCCACAGGCAGCTCGACTTATTTTATACACTGTGCTGATTTTAACAATCTCGGAGTTTGTTTTAGCAGCGACAACTATTTTCATCTGTCATCGTGTGTTGGGATATGCTTTTAGTAAGGACAAGAATGTTGTAGGTTATATTCAAGAAATGACTCCTTTTCTTTGCCTCTCCATTATCGTGGATAGCTTGCAAGCTATACTTTCTGGTGACTCCTTCCTACCCATCTTTCTCAATGTTTTCATTTTAGGAAAAAATGCAAACAACTCCTTATCATATTGCAAATAAGAAAATTATCTCTTTATAAAAAATAAAATAGCAATTTATCTCTTTGTGTGTTTTTAAAATGAGTCAATTTACTTTCCCATATTTTTTAAAATGGAGCAATTTTACCTCCCTAGACAGGGAGGTAAATTGCTCCATTTTAAAAAGTACAGGCAGGTAAATTGCTCAATTTTAAAGAGTACATGGAGATAAATTGCTCTTTCTTTTTCATTTGGGGAATTTGCTCCATTGCAATATCACAGGGAGGTAAATTGCATTAAACCCTTTTCATTTACATTAAATATTAAAAATAATTTATTGGATGTTGCAAGTTATTTTGTAATTTTATTAAAAAAATAAGCTTACAACATTCAATAATGACAGTCATAACCAATAAGTAATTAGGAGTTTACAAGTTATTTTAAAATTCTTAACTAGTCGTTAAGCTTTCATCAAATTAATTATAAATTTATCATTAGTAATGTGTTATAAATAATTACTTTAATTCATAATTTTATTTTAATTCAAACACTTCAATAATTTATTTTAAAATTAAAATGTAATATTTTATAAACTCATAAAACATCTTACAAGATATGTAAAATTATAAGATCGTATAAATAAGCTTAGGCTGCAGAGCTAAGATCATATAAATAAGAAGGTATTGGCTAAGTTTATGTAAAAGATCTTATATGCTCATACATCTTAAAAAATGTCTTTAGAGCTTATAAGATGTTAGATTTTATTTTATATAAAGGTCATCAAATGGTTGGATAAAATAAGATTATGAAACTTATAAAATATTGTAATGGTAAATTTGTAATTAATTTGAAGGAATTTGATAAGATTATAAAAATAAGTTGGCTACTCTATACTCTTTTTTAAAAGACTTTATAAGCTCATCCGCTAAAACAATGGAGTCTGATGAAATTTTAAAATAAATTGATAACGTCCCCTTATTCTTTTTTAAATACAAAAGAGAGTTTACAAAATCAATCATTTTACAAAATTAGCAAATATTTTCAAATTTTTATAAACTTTCAAATATTTTATGAGATATTTAATAAAAATAAAGCTCCTAAATTCATCCAAATGCCCTCTTAACAAATCTAATTATCTATATAATTAGCTAGAAGTGTTTTTTTTCCCGATAAAATTGTAATATTTATCCCATAACTTATATTGATTGTGATTCTAGTTTCAATATTATTTTCATCTCACCACATTAATTGCATCCTCTAACTCAAAAGCTTTTGCAATTTCGTCCCAAGTCAACCTTAACCATTAATTTTTTGACGGAATAAGCATGTGACAGTCACGTGGTCAGTTTTTCCTTTTTCTTTTTCTATAGCTTTCTTAAGGCATCTAATTAATACATTTTCCTATTTCCAGGAGTGGCAAGAGGTAGCGGGTGGCAGCGAATAGGGGCATATGTCAATCTTGGAGCATATTATCTGGTTGGAATTCCAATGGCTTTGCTCATGGGATTTGCTCTTCATTTTAAAGGCAAAGGGCTTTGGATTGGAACCATAGTGGGAGCAGCAGTTCAATGTTTCTTACTTTCTATTGTTACAAGCCTCATAGATTGGGAGAGACAGGTTCATGTTTAACTTCTTTTCTTCTTCATATACATTAGTAGTATTATACTGCTAGTTCTTTATATCTAAGCATGAAATGTTAATACAGCTGATGAATGTTTACATGGATACCGCAGGCAACAGAAGCAAGACAAAGGATATTTGAAGGGACAGATCCTGCTCAAGTTATTGAACTCATCTGATCTTTTTGTTTTGTTCGGATAATTTCACTTTTAATATCCCAACTATACCTCTTTTTCAGTTTTGGTACCCCCAGTTCTCAAATCATCACACTTGGTACCTAATTTGTATTTTTCATATCGTTACTACCTTATATTAGTTTGACTGTCAAAACTAACGGTCAACTCAATTTTATAAACAAATAAAAAAAATTTAAATACCACAAAATTCAAAAGGTTTTACAAAATTGAGTCGAGTCGTTACTCCAAGCAACGAGTCGCCTCATTTTCTTTTTTTTCTTTTTGTTAACTATAAATTGACTCTGCCACCGATGATTGATTTTTCTCAACAAATCATAAATAATTTTCTTCGATCTTGGGCACATTTCCAGATCAAACCATCTAAAAACTCCACAATATTCCACATTCTGTGAACAAAAAATAAAAGCAAAAATTAATGGTAAATAATAACAAAAACAAAATAAATAAGAAAAAGTAAATTTACCCCGTAATTAGGACATGACCAAGACCTTCTTTCAGGATTAGGGATAATTTCACTTTTGGTACCCTAGGTATACCTCTATTTCACTTTTGATACCCATATTTCTAAGTCATCAGAGTTGGTACCCGACGTTTATATTTTTACTCCACCTGAGTACATTCCGTTAGGTTGACCGTTAAAACAAATGGCCAACCCAATTTTGGAGGAAAAAATGGGATTTATTTTTTTTATCTATTTAAGGGTATGTTTGGTTGTCATTTCATTCATCATACAAAATAGTGTCGAAATAATTGAATTACGACCATTTATGTGGAATATTTACTATTATTTATCATCAATTTTTGCATTTAATTTATTATTTATCATGAATTAAAAGCAAAAATTAATGGTAAATAGTACCAAATATTTCACATAAATATTCTTAATTCAATTATTGTAACACTATTTTGTGTGATGAGTGAAATGTGAACTAAATATACCCTTAAATAGAGAAAAAATCTCAATTTTTCCTCCAAAATTGGGTTGACCCTTAAACTAACGGTCAACCTAACGGAGGGTACTCAAATCGAGTAAAAATGCAAATGTTGGGTACCGACTTTGATAACTTGGAAAAATGGGGTATCAAAGATGAAATAGAGGTATACTTGGGGTACCAAAAGTGAAATTATCCCTCCAAGATTAATTTTAGTCCAACAAGTCTTTAATGGTAGCTCAATTCCACACTCAATATACATTTTTTCCACATAAATGTTATTATTAGACGAACTCACACTCGATTTTAAGTAAGAATGAAACAGATTTCTCCTCATCCCTCTCGTTTTTTGTCAAAAATTTCTCAATTTCACTATTTCAAGTCTATTTTTTGTGGTGTATGAAATGATAGTCAAACATGCTCTTAAATAAACAAGGAACCGCCCAATTTTTCCTCACAAATTGAGTTGACCATTAGTTTAATGGTCGACCTAACGGATGGTATTCCAGTGGCTGAAAAATAGAAACTTTGGGTACAAGTCTGATGACTTGAAAATATGGGTACCAAAAGTAAAATATAGATATAATTGGGGTATCAAAAGTGAAAATGACCCCTTTTCTATGTTTAGAATGTCTAGTGTCTAGAATAAAGCACAAACATCCGTGATATATTTAAACCTCAATAATGTGTTAACATGTTCAAGATAAAATCTTTGAAAATTTTGACAAAAGCAAAAATAACACACCCCTTTTACAAGACTTCTCATGAAAATATATCAATATATTACATTAGTTCCCCATAAATAAATGTTACATTTCGATATATAAAACCTACTGCATTTGCTTTTGAATGAAATATTAAAGCAAGGTATGCTGTTTTCCGGAAACACTTTAAACATTTATCTTAGAAAAATATAAATCACATAATATATTTACACAAACATAGGTAATTATAAATGCATGCATATCACGTATTAATCATCACAAAATCTATCATGAAAAATAAGGAATACTCTCACCTTTCGTCCCATAAGGCCAATGCACATTTGGTCCCATGTACGAGTTATTCTCACTCCATGGACATTGTATTTATTTTTTTTCTTCCACATTTCTTCTGTCATTAACTTAATGATAGAAAACTCACATAGCGGGAAAAATATATTTTTGATCCCTCAATAATATTACTAAAATGATTTTGGTCTCTCTTGTTCCATGAGTTGCACTTTTGGTCCTTAAACTTGCCAATTTTGAACAGAATTTGATCCCAACCATTAAGTCTCCATCAAAAACTAATAGAAATGCAAGCGTGAGATACACATGTACATGAAAAGGAGGGGAAACAGACTTGATCTTGACACCAAAGTTAGGTATATGTTGTTGGCAACAAATTTGGTGTCAACATCAAGCCTATTTCCGCTATTTTTCACATCCATGTGCGCCTCATGTGCGCATTTCGGTTAGTGTTTGATGGAGCGATAACGGTCGAGACCAACTCTCCTCAAAATTGGCAAACTCAAGGACCAAAAGTGTAACTAGCTTGTGGAACAAGGGGGACAAATATAATTTTAGTGATATTGTTGGAGGACCGAAATTATAATTTTCACTCAGATGGCCACTAACTTGGGGCTTTTCGGAGCCGACACGTTGCTTCATTTTTGGAGGGATAATTTTATTTTTCATACCTTAACTATACCTACTAAATCAACTTTGGTACTCCGTTTTGGTCCCGGACATTTGTTAGTTTCATTAGTTTTAGCACACTCCATTAGTTGACTGTGAAGCCGAATGGTCAACCCACACATGACAGGCATGTGTTGAAGGCTAAGAAAGGGGTGTACCAAATTTGTCAGCTCATTTACATGACTTCTCTCCTCCTCTCCCAAATATCTCCAAAAACCGCTAGTCCCTAATTTTTGGGCAAAATATTTTTTTAGTCTCGTTAAACAAGGTCAGACTTATTTTTGGTACCATTATTTATTCAAGTATAGGTTTGGGTCCCATTAAATCCAAATTCAGTCTTATTTGGTCCCAATAAGTCATGTACAGAGCACATGACTTATTGACTCCGTTTATGTCTGTTAGAAATTTCAGAATTATTGGGACCAGATAAGCCCAAATTCAGGCTTATTTGGTCCCAATAAGTCATGTGCAAAGCATTGCACATGACTTATTGGGACCAAATAAGCCTGAATTTGGGTTTAATGGGACCAAAACCTATACTTGGATAAATAATGATACCAAAAATGAGTCTGACCCTATTTAACGGGACTAAAAAAATATTTTACCCCTAATGTTTCTGCCTAATTTTCTTCCGTTTCATTCAGAAATTATCCAAAAAACATGATGCCCCAGTTTAAAATTGAAACAACACTATTGGTCGATTTATTTTGGGCGACTTTGGCGAGCACAAAGCTGAATCGAAGAGTACAACTAGGAGAAGACGGTATACGAACGAGACTCCTAAATATTGTATGTCATGTTAATTTTTGTTTGAAATAGAAAGAAATTAAGTTTTAAAAATGGGTTTTGTGTCTTCAGAATTGGTGGTTTAAGAATTTAAGGTTTTGAAATTTTCAGTAATTTATCATGCATAGTTTTCAAATGTATGAATTTATGACTTTCTGTAATTCATGAGTTTCTGACTTTTTGTAGTTATGAATTTATGACTTTTTGTAGTTTATGAATTTTTGAATTTTTGTAGTTTATTAATATGAATTTCTGGTGGTGTATGATTTGGTAATTTATGTAAATTTTGAATTTTTTTATTTTATATATGTAGATGCTATTGTTGAAGCTACATGTGTTAGTTTACTGGTTATTTGCGGAATTAGGATTTTACCTGGGTGACCTCACGTAATCGACTAAACATATATATATATATATATATATATATATACTTCAAAAAAATGCGGCGATTGAAAAGGTTTAGTAGGACAGTTCCAAATTCCGATCCAAATAAGAACGGTAACTAGAACTATTGTGAAACGGTAACCCATTGCTGACATCACTTTCATTATTCGGAGTCAGAACGTGTAGAAACGGCTATACCGTTCCTATTCGTGTGCTAACATATGTGTGCCAAAATATAATCCCATTACCGTTCTAAAAATGGGAGTGGATATATTTCGCATTCTATTTCGAACACATTTGTGGAAATTGGAACGGTTATTTGACCAGAAAAAGTAATCATTCCAACCCGTGTTCCACAACCCGGGATGATTTGGAATGCATGATAGACCGTTCCAACATGTAGTGCTAAACGAGACCTTTTTACGCCTTGAGTGAACAATGTAATGCAATGACCGTTCCAAATTGTGGGTCTTGTAAAAATCAAGTTTAGTTCCAACTACCGCTCCAACATATGTTACTATTAGGAACGGACCGTATACATGATAGATTATGTGTTCCGACGACCGTTCCAAATATGCTCCAACGGCTATATTATAACGGTTACTTTAGCGTTCGTATTTCGTTCCAGAGACTGTTCCTAATGATGGAGCAACGACTATATTTCAATGGCTAGTTCAGTGTTCCAAATAATATTCCAATGCCCGTTCTAATATTTTTCTATATATATATTCCCATTCAAAAGCTCATCATATACAGACACAGATTTTGACTTCTATGGAATACTAGAAGAGATCATTCATTTAGATTACCCACTTATTCCAGACATGCACATTGTATTGTTCAATTATCGTTGGGTAGACCTGGTTAGAGGCATCGAGATACACCCCCGTTATCACATCATTGATGTCAAGTTCAAAAAGCTCTACTAAAAGAATGAACCATTCATACTAGCATAACAAGTAGTACAAGTCTACTATGCGGATTACCCGAGCATGAAGAGAGACAAAGTTGACTGGAAAGTTGTTTGTAAAATCAAGAATCAAAAAGTAATCGATGACTCGTGATGGACCGAGGTCGCCTATCAAATGGATGAAGTCGTACCTATTCCAGATGTTGGTTCAGACAACCAAACATATGAACTTCTTGACCCAGCGGGAATACAGTTTGTCATTGATCTATCCACGTCACAACATGGAGCAGGTACATCGCGCTCACCAAATGGTGAATCCGATGATCAAGATGAGGAAGATAGCTTTGACGAGGCCGAGACCGAGGAAGAGACTTATTGATAATTCAGTGCATACTTACCTTAAGCATTATTGTATTAATTATAATTTTTTTATACAAGAATATAACTTTGGAACGATGTATTAATATTTTTATATTCCTTAGTTTAAGCATTGTATAATATTTTTTTTATATTTTAATAAAATAGATTAAATTTTAAAAATTAGAACGGTCATTATACACCACGACCATTCCTAATACAGTCATAATTTTTTTCAAGTAGGCGCCAAATGAAAAAAATTATGGAAAATTTGAAACTAGGAACAACAAGTAGGCGCCAAATGAAAAAAATTATGGAAAATTTGAAACTAGGAACAATCAACATATTCCCATGACCGTTCCTATTATAGGTACAATTTTTCAGATTGGCGCCCACAGAGAAATAGGCTCCAAAATCGAATTAGGAACTATCTGAATAATTGATTGACCGTTCCAGATGTAGGTCCAATTTTTTGTTTGGGCGCCCATTGAAAAAATGGTGGGAAAATCAAATTTTGGAGTGATCATTTTATAGCGAACCGTTCCTAATATAAATTTGAACAGACCATTCCTATACGTAATCACTAACTGTTCCTAAGTTGCTATTATTATAAACCGTTCCTAATGTATTATACAACCGCTCCAAATTGTGTTACTAGTATATGTGCTTTACCTAATTGTGGCGATATCTCGACATCCGTGAGCCGGATTGACACTATTTTTAAACACATACAAGATTATGAATATGAATTGATATCTAACGGTCTGATTTTCAATCAGATGGCCGGATTGAAAGATGCAATCTGTTCTTATGACGACGAATACTGATTGAAAACGATATATCCGCACACCGAAATTTTTCAAAACTACATATAATGTAATCTTGTGTGTGTTAAATCATATCTAACGATCTGATTTGAACTTTGACGGTCTAATTAGGCGATGTAGTACAACAATACAAGATGCTAGTTCAATTTGTGAAATACTAATAAATTTAAATATAAAAATATACTTCATATTGTGAACGTGTGTCTATTTTTTGAAAATTACTTTATATTTTCAAATTCTTTAAATGGCCAATTGTATACCTTTCTTCGTTCATACACGTGTTCGGAATGTATTTTTTTTAATTTATATTTATTATCTAAGAAGATAAAATAATATTTGCAGCACAACTAAGAACGGTCAAGATGGAAATAGGATCGGTCACTAGTGACCGGTCACCAAATGATGTTGTTTAACGATTTAAGAACAGTACTAGGAACGGTTTGTATATTAAACGACTGTTCCTATGAGTTTCATTACCAGTACAAGATACAAAGACGACGTCGTTTTCAAGTCAAAATGACGTCATTTATTGACATTGGGACCGAGCTTTGGAACGATCGTAGCAAAAAATGACCATTCAAAAATACTGATATAAATTGCACACTTAGGAGATTCTCGCCCTCAATTTTTCTACCTCTCTCTCTCACTCCCTCTCTCTAACCCTTTTCCTTTCTCCACCTCCACCGCCGACGTTCGCCTCCACGTCTGCCACCGCCTCTCTCTCTCTCTCCTTCCTTCTCCTTGTCTGCACTGGGACAACAAGGAGTTCAATGACGAATGTGTCAAGAACAAGGCCAATCGATCCGCCAACACAACAGCATCCTCTATTGTCTACCATTGGGGTTCTGCCTCCCTCAGGATGCACAAGAGGAAGATGATAAGAAATTTAATATTTTTTAAAGTATTCATCATTATTAAATTAAAACTGTAATCATTGTTCCTTTTTTTTTTCTATAGGAGACGCAGCTCGGTCGGCCAGTCAAGCAGATGGAGTTATTCTCCAGATGCTACAAAAAGAAGGCCGACAGTGGCTGGAGCAGCCCGAGGGCAGCGGAGGTGGCGGTAAGCTTTGTATTACATTTTCAAATTTATTTTCTTTTAGTTTTTGGAAATAATAATAATAATTTACTATTTTTGCATGAGACGTTCTAGAAGTTGTTGGAGGATCACTAGTCTTAGGCCACGGCTGATACTGGGGATCGTCCAGCCAAATCGAAGGGATCGGTAGTACAGACCGAGAAAGAGTTGTGGCTGGCTGCAGTAGGGGGTAAGAACAAGGGTCGGTTATTGGGTCTTGGTTCTAAGGCCCACAGCCTTAGCCAGACCTTTACCTCGCCATCACCACCGCCACCGCTAGTGTCGAACTTGGAGGATCGCATGGTCCGTCTGGAGGAGATGATGGTCGACATGATGGGCATGATGAAGACTTTGCAGACCAACAACTCTGTTGTCGGCCCGTCACGGCCTCTGACAGACCCCCGCCCTCCAGACGATGACGATATGGACCAGGACGAGGGGGATGAGGTGTATATTTTAAGATTTTTTAAAAAAAAATAAAATGTAATTAAATTCGATAATATTTTCTTTTTAATATATATTTTTTAAATTATGCATTTTTTGGTATTTAAATAATAATTATTTAACCAAATTCAAAAAAAATTATTAATAATTTAAATTTTATTTTAATGATAATAATTATTATTATATAATAATAAAAAAATTAATGATTCATTTATTTAAGAACGGTCTGTTCTATGGTCACGAATTTCATAAAAATCGATGTAATGGTTACAAAAGAAGACCAGTTTAATGAGACGACCGCTCCTAATACCGTATTAACAAGAATTCCAAATCCAGGGCCAACCGTTCCTAAATTTGGTCCAAATTCAATGACTTCGTGGTATAGTTAGTGTTCCAAACCGAATACATAAAATCAGTCCAAACACATATTCCAAATAAAGGTTAAAAACCATTCCTACGTTCCTTAGCAAATCAGGTCTAGGAGTGTTCCACCTACCGTTGCAACATCTATTCCCAAACAAATAGTATACCATTCCAATTTGTATTCCAGAGTTAGTAGAAAAGTGTATCTCCAATATATTTAATGCACTGCAAACCGAGTTCCTGCTACCGTTCCAAATTACGTGAATTATATAAGATGTGACCATTTCAAATATTAACCATGTGTTCCAAATACACAAGTTATATATTCATACACACAAAGCTAATTATGAACGATTTTCACCTTGTACGCCAAAAATAATTCCAAAATAGGAATGGTCTAGGTGGCACCGTTCCTAAATATTAGGAAAGCCTCTAGCTTCAACGGAATGTGGACCGTTCTATAACCGTTCCTAATCGAGGTCCAAGTTCATCCAGTGATCTTTTGACCGCTCCAAAAGGAAAAAAAAACCACTTCTAATATCGTTTCAATTCCCGTATTTTTTTGTAGTGATATTATTTGATGGTTTTTATTAAAACTTTTGAAATGTAAAATTCCTTCGCACGCCAATTTCTCAAAAAATTATATTTTCTAGTGAGTTTTTTAGATGACTTATTTTTGTTGTAAATAGAATTTTTTTTATTTTTGGATCAGATGTCTACTCTATACTAGAACAGATTTTTAGCAAATTTTGATGCTCCGCACTAGAACTTTCTACTATGGTAAAAAGTTTCTTAGCAGCTGTGCTGAAAAAAAAATAGCACAAATATTCTGTTGTGCTGAAAGTTTTTTAGCCACAGAATTTTCTGTTGCCGTGTAAATTTTATGAGCAGTTGTGCTGAAAATTTCCTGGAACAACTTTTTAGAGATTTCAACAATATTTTGATTCTTTTTCTCTTTTTTTTTTGTTCTACGAATGGCTAATTTTGCCTCAAATTGATATACTTTTTAAAGTAAGGCTATAAGCTGTTGAGCCTGAAGCGCCGATTTCAATCATATATTTAATATTTACTTGTTGCTTTTGCACATTGGTGCTTTATCCTATTCGTATGAAGTATGAGGTGTTGATGAATTAAATTAATTAAATCTATGATTTAGTCTATGCTGTTAAAATGTAGAATGCTTATGTTGTACGAATGAATGATTCTTGAATCATTCGGTTGATTTGTGTATTTAATTGAACTTCATTAGCATTAGGGTGGAAAGAAATTTGAGTTCTATTAACACAACTTGCAATACTTTTTTGCCTCATCTATATGAATGCTTCATTCTTATGCTTGCTCTACAGTCATTTTGGCAAGTTTGTTCAGAACCAACTTGATTCAAATGGAAGATTTTGGAGCGCAACAATCAGAACATACCTTCTGGAGCAATCTTGTGTTGTACAAATAACTGACCTAGAGAGAAATTACCACCGTCAGTTGTGTGCATCTGACAAGGTACTCTTCCAATTTATTTTCCAAACAAAAATGTGTTAGTCACACCAAAATTTTAGTGGGTGGAGATATGGTTTAGTGTGAGTCTTCCTAAAGGATCTATCTGAATGGTAAGTTTTATGCTCAATCCATGACATTGATGATTCACTTTGATGAAGTGGCTTGGAAGAAGAGGAATGTGGTAAACTAAGATTAAAGTATTGAGAAAAATGCGTTGTATGTTGAACTGTATATAGCTTTGGTAAATTGATGAAATACAAAATTTATTTATCCCTTGGGGGGGTGGACTTTTAAGTAATTGTACATTGGCAAGATATTTTATTTTGAAAGTGCATTCATTGTGAATAATAGTCAAACTCTAAGTTATCATATTCTCTACAGTGTATTGTTGTGGGTTGATGCACCTTGAGTGGTGCTAAAAGATTTCACAGTACTGATAACTTTATTCGTCTAGGATTTTTGTGATAGTAGACAAGTTTATTTTAATTTCACAGTTGAATGACTAACCTATACAATAGGTCATGTCAATGAAATTTGGTGCTTCCTAAGTATAATAACTGGTTGTTGATTTCGCATCTAATTTTCTTGCAATTAATGCTTTTTATTTGGTGCCTTAATAAATTTTGAGCATGCTCCTATAGGCCAGTAAATCACATTGTGAAATCTGTTGATAAAAATGGTATGTATTGGCTATTGTTATTATATTATGTCATTGTCACTTAACTTGTATTTGAGAATGTTTTTCTATTATTCAAGACGCAGAGACATACAAGTTAGGTCATCTCAAAAAGTTCCATTATATTAGTTGAATTAGAGCAAGACTTATGAGTTAGACGGAGTAAGTAATGCTGAAAAATATGTGAAGAGAACAAGGGCAATGGATATTGTTGGGATTAGTGATAATGAACAAGTTTGTTGAACATTATTGTTTATGTTTTCATCATGCATCTTGATCTTTATCTCTTGATTTTGTTTACTTATTTCTTATTATGTTTCACTGGTATCTTACATCTTGGAAATGTAGCCTAGTAGAGCATGGTTCATCATTTATAAAAGATCAGAAGTCTAATTTTCATTTGAAGATGGCTGCAGATCTCTTCAGGTATGCAACATTTCTTATTCGATTTTTGTTTAACAGCTCTTGGTGGCTGGATGATGTCTTATCTGGTTATTGAATGTATCATTTCTATTATTTCCTTTCTGTTTTTAATTACAATTGTTCCGGCTATATGGTTTCTTCGTCAAGTTGTCTGGAACAAGATTTCCTTTTCTTGTCTTTGCCTTTCAACCTAGTTGTTGTAGTTCTTACATACTCCATAAATTCCATTTGAACTCTTGCCTGGCATTTTAATTTGCTAATATACTCATTTGAGTGGTGGTAACTTGTCTAAGCATCAATGCTTTAGTTAATACTCTTGGTCTTCGATAACTTTAAGATTTTGTCTTAACTCAGGTTTGATGTAGATCTTTTGCTGGCCAGATTTACAATGCGGTCATCCAAACTTATGACGAGATAATTGTCAAAGCGTTGGATTCTAATGCAGTTGTAGCCGATCGGGATGCTTTAGCCAAGACAGTTTATGGGCTATCTGAATGGTCTGCTGCATTTATTATGCCGTGTTTGAGATTAGTTCCTATTATTTTCTTTTCTTAAACAACAATGCGAAGCTAAAATCTAGATGATTTCACAGGCTTGTTGGAAAGATTAACAGATCTGTTGGACAAGGTCTTAAATGTTGTTTGCTTATATGATGTTTTGGGATTATTCAACATTTATTTTCACAGTATGCTGTCAGAATTTATTCCTTGAAGATTGTATTTTTCTATACCATTCATTTGGTTGGAATTTGCTCCAACTTGTTTTGTAGACCATGCTTCTCTTCTATGGAGGCACTTGACAAGTTGGTGCCTCTTTTAGATGAGATACGGAAACTCTTCTAGATATACAACCTATGCACTTTTGGTCCCATATACGAGTTACTCTCACTGCGAGGACATTGTCTTTACTTTTTTTCCACATTTTCTCTTGTCGTTAACTTATTGATAGAAACTCACATAAAAAGTCACATACCGGGAAAAATACATTCTTGGTTCCTCAATAATATTACTGAAATAATTTTGGTCTCTCTTGTTCCACAAGTTACACATTTATTCCTTAAGCTTACAAATTTTGAATAGAATTTGGTCCCAACCGTTAAGTCTCCATAAAAAAACACTATTGAAAATGCACGCGTGAGGTAAACTACAAAAAAAATAGGGTTATAGCAATGGACATTTTGCAACGGACCAATTCGTTGCAAATTTGCAACGACCTTTGCTACAACTTTGCAATGGATTCTGTTTTTTTTTACATTTTCGTAGCGAATTCCGTGGCAAATTAACAATGATATTTTGCAACAGACTATCCGTGGCAACATTCCGTTGAAAAATTTGATCAACTTTAAGATGTCCCACATTCAACATAAGTCGTGGCAAAAGTCGTGGCAAAATATTGCAACGACACATTCCGTTGCAAACTTGCCACGGTTTTTGCAACGGACGTCTTTCGTTGCATACTTTGCAACGAAGATTCTAGTTAAATCCGTTGCAAAACATTTACAACGGAATTTGTAACGAATCCATGTCGTTGCAAATTGAATATTCTAATTTGCAACGGATTTAGCGACGGAACTTTGTCCGTTGCACAACTTGCCGACAATTTGCAACGGCGTTGCAACGACCTTTGAATTCGTTGCAATATGTACATACAGCTGTAAGCATTAATTATTGAGTCGTTGAATTTGCAACGATTTTTGCAACGGATTTGTCCGTTGCAATATATTTGTGACAGATGTAACCCACTATTTTAAAATTCTATGTATTTTTGCAACGGATTTTGCAACGGTTATATAATTTCGTTGCAAAGTCCGTTGCAAATCCGTTGCAAAATATATATAAGAAAACCCTCATTCTAGTTCATACATTTTATAATCATCCTCTTGGAATGCAAGGAAAGATCTTGGGATCATTTGTAACCGACCAGAAATTGCGGTGGATGAAGACCAATCGGGAAGCATGGCTAAAGCAGTATATACATTGGATAAATATCAAAAGAGAAAAATATTTGAGTTGATTAAATGTTTGAGATTCCCAAATGGATATACTTCTAATCTTGGTAGATGTGTTGACTTAAACGAATTGAAGATGCATGGGATGAAAAGTCATGACTGTCATGTCTTCATGGAGAGACTCGTACCGATAGCATTTAGAGAAATGTTGCCCAAATTTGTTTGGAGTGCTTTGACAGAAGCGAGCCTCTTGTTCGAAGCCATAAGCTCCGCTACACTAGAGATAAATAAAATAAAGGAATTGGAGGAGAGCGTAAGTGTAATCATATGCAATTTGGAGAAAATATTTCCCCTTGGATTCTTTGATTCAATGGAGCATCTCTTGGTTCACTTACCGTACGAGGCTCGAGTAGGTGGTCCAGTGCAATATAGATGGATGTATCCTTTTGAGAGGTATTATTATTGTTGAAAATTTAAATATGCATAATTTTTGCTTATGTATCTAATTTTTTTAAATTCCACTATATTTTACAATAGGTTCCTCCATACTTTAAAGAAAAAGGTGAAGAACAAAGCTGCTGTAGAGGCTTCAATTTGTGAAGCCTACATTGTTGAGAAAATCTCGACCTTCGCCACGCATTATTTTGAACCTGATGTTATTTGCAAAAGGCGTAGACCTGGGAGGAATGACGATGGTTTAAACAATGGAGGAGTTGAACATATTTCTATTTTCAATCATCCTAGACGTCCCAACGGTGCCTCAAAAATGAGGTACATCACCGGTAAAGAAAGACATGTTGCTAAGACTTATATAGTAGCTAATTGTCCAGAAGCGCAACCATACTATGAGTAAGTTTTAAATATATTTATTTGCTTAATACATAAATATCTTTAGATTATTAATTAAAGTATATTCGTTACTATTGTAGGACCTTTTTGCATGATTTGCATGAGCGGTATGATGTTGATACAGTTGACATTGATGGCATAGTTGCAATGCAATTTCTTCCATGGTTCAAAACTTACTTAAGTTTTTGACAAGTTTTTGCTTATCTATATTGTAAATGTAGAACTGTTGAAACGGCCCAATATGTTCATTTTTTTTATGTAATAGGTTACAGATCCTAGTTATCAAATTACTGATCCAACTTTGAAGATGCTTGCATGGGGTCCGTCACAACGAGTACTTATATGGCCAGCTTATTTTTGTCAATGGATATAATTTCCACACTTTAACCCATGGAGAAGGGAAGAATACTATGAACAACGGGGTCTGTGTGAGAAGCTCTAGTTACACAGACTCTGATACTGATTTTTTTGGATGGTTGGATAAGGTAATAAAGTTTGAATACGAATTTGAACATCAAAATATGCATGTTGTTTTGTTCAAGTGTAGGTGGGTTGATCCTACCAAAGGAGTGAAGATTCACCCGAAGTATCACTTGGTTGATGTAAATTACAAACGTCTGTACCAGAAAGATGAGCCGTTTATCCTGCCACAACAAGCTATCCAAGTGTACTACGCTCAATATCCTAGTTTAAGAAAAGATAAAGTTGATTCGATGGCTGTATGTAGAACAAAAGCTAGACGAACTATTGAGTCAAGGTGGATTGATGCTGCATTTCAGGAAGATGAAGTCGAATCCGTTCCAGTAGTTACTATTGAAAATGAAATTCAACCTCTAGATGACAACATAAGCATTTTTGTTGATGAGGATAATGAAACGAAAGATGATGAAGAGGAAGAAGACAGTTTTGAAGAATACGAAACGACTAATGATGAAGAAGATGATGAAGAAGAAGATGATGATGATGAAGATGATGATGATTATTAATTGAACATAATGTATTGATGATTTTTGTCATGATATTTTATCTCATTTACTAATTGAAAAGTATATCTTAAATCATTTATCTCATATCATTTTAAAAATATTTATTAATTATAAAATATTTTATTTCGTTTATTAATTAAAACTATATCTTAAATCATTTATTCCATTTATTAATTATAAAATATTTTATTTTATTTATTAATTAAAAATATATCTTAAATTATTTATCCCATTTAATTTCAAAAATAATTATTATTTTAATTTTATTATTTTTAATTGAATAGTATATCTCATTTAATTTTAAATAAAATTATTGATCGGTTGTCGAAGCCGTTAAATATAAAAACTGATTCTAAACTGTAGTAGTCGTGGAACCAGGTCGAATCCCAAGGAACTATCGATTAATTTCTCGATCTAGATGTAGTAACCAAAAAAGGGGGGTATGAATTAAGTACTAATTATAAATGAACTAAATTAACAAAAGCAAGAGTTAAACAACTGAGAAGAGATTATAGATGAAAAAGTCCAATTCAAGGGGATTCGTCTCACCAATTGTTATGTTTATCATGGATCACTAATGGTTAATTCCATAACGAAGTATTCAACTCTGGAATTTATTAGGATAGCCGTAACAAATCCCTATTTTCCTATCGTAGTGGATTTGACTCAAGCATCTAAATCCAAACTTATTATATCAAGACTGGGCACGATAGCGTTCCATATCTCATCAATAATAGCATTTGCATCAATGAAAACAGTTGAATCTAGATCAAATAACCGAGATAGCTGCAATTATCTAACCTAGTTTTCTCGCCCCTACAAATAAATCATGCAAAGCACATAATAAATTTGCTTGCTACTCATACAACTAATTCATGACAATTACGGATCACTGAACTCATGGATAGCAATAGAATAACCAATATTGAATCGAATTGTCAGATCTATCAATAATAATCATTCCGTTAACAGTAAATGAAGACGAGAAATACTTGGCGAAATCAGATAAATTCAAGATCTCAAAACATAACAATAGTGTTTAACGTTTCCCTTGAATCGGAATAGAAAACTAGCTACTAAACATGTTCATAGCTAAACAAAATATTCTAGATGAAAGCATAAATTCAAAGACAGAGAGAGAACACGATGATCAAAAGATGGATTTTCTCTGTGTTCTAGTCTCCTTTTTATAGCTGAGAGTCCCTTCCCTATGCAGCTTCAGAGTCCTCTTTTGTGCCAATTTTAGAGTCCTCCTTTGTGCCAACTTTGGAGTCCTCGCGCAGATCTGGATGTAGGTTAAGGCGTGATCACGCCTTAGAGGTTGTTCAAGTCTGCCCATTCAAAAGTCTCCTTATCTTCCCGCGCAGACTCGGATGTCGGATAGGGCGTGATCACGCCCTGATGCTTGTTGAAGTCTGCATATTGCTGTTTTGTACTTTGATCACTTTTCTGTCTTTATTTGGCTTTTTAACTCCTTTATGTGAGTCAAGTGTATCCCTTAATCAACATGTCTTCACAGTTTAAGAAGAGATAGCAATATTGAGAATAAAAACTAATGGCATTAATACAACAAGCACGTATCCCATTGACTTTATCAAACGTGAACGAAACAAGTCTCACACTCCTCACTAGGATGTCTCTCAATTCACTCAAGAAGTGTTTAAGGGATTTTTGTCACATTCAAATCAGGACATTAGAGTGTCATTGCCATAGGCTTGCTTGTGAATCAAATCTCCACCACTGCAAAATGCTTATCAGTGCATAAATCAAAGGGTCTTAACATGGTTGTAATGGGGCTAGGATCAAGGTGTGTCAAGAGAGGTCAAATTGTGGCTCATGAATTCAAAAGGATGATGTCAACTTAGTTGCTTGTATTGCACAGCTCATTGCTTCTTTTTTTTTTTTTTTTTTCGTTTCACACCCAAGTGTTTGAAACATGCATACTTTCGAACACGATTTTTTTTTTGTTCTCAATTTCACTTTCCTCTTTGATCCTTTTCCTCTTTTTCTTTCTTTTTCTCGTTCATCATTCGTCAAAGAATCGTTCATTCATCAAAGTCTTTGATTCTCTGTTTTTTTTTCTCTTTGTTTTTTTTTTTCATTGCATCCCTTTTCATTTTTTTTTCTTTTTGGGTCTAGCAACATGTCTCCCATATGCTCCCTTCAACTTCTCTAGCTTTTTTTTTTTTTTTTCATTGACTTACAAGCAACCATATTAACATCATCCCCTTGACAGGGTTCAAAAAATCTCTGCAGGCAATAACCAAGAAAGGGATAATCGGCTGGAAATGCGGTTTAACCAAGAAAATAGAGGCCAAGGCTCAAATGGGTTTTCTAAGGGTGAGTTTCCGGTAGGCTCTTTTCAAGGTTAATGGCTATTTCTAAGTGCCCTTATCATTTTCATACACCGATATGCAAAAATGTGACCTCGAAATGTATTACACAAGCAAGTTCTAGAATGCACACATTAAGTCCGATGCCCTCAATTGAAAGAAATATATGAGCACTATTTGAATGCAAGTGCTTTGGCTCAAAAGCTCACATAAAGGGTTTTAGTGTTGATTCTTGAACGTTGTTCGTCTAATGCAATCAATGGGACATCTTTCACACACAATATTTTTTTTATGCCACTAGAGTTCGTTCCGCCTACTAATCTCAACCTAAACCATAAGTTCCTATTCACTTCAGGGACAACACAAAACAACATGCAAGGAATTTAGTTCAAGTTACAGGACAACCCACACATTTCGTTTCAAGATCAACTCATTTCAAGCACAAATTATGGTGTTCATGACATATAAGCAATACCAAAACAACAATTTCACCCAGAAATTGCATCCACAAAGATTAATCCCCAACACAAATATTCAGCAATACCAACAGCACAAAATCACAAGAATTATCAGGCTCATAACCACAGTCACCACCAAATCATGCACAAACCTCCCCCACACCAAGTACATACATTGTCCCCAATGTATGCACATAAAACCACATATAACAAGGAAATGAAAAGAGAGAGAGAATTAGAGAGCATCCCTGAAATATGTGGTGACGGCAAAGCGGGTTAGGAAGGAGGTGGCGGGGGTATAGATACCCCCAAAGCAGTCAAGGCCGCGTCGAGCTTGCGGTGCAGCCACGTATCAGAGAGCTCCAGCCGGGTGAGACGGCCTTCAATGGCGTCCGTAGATGGGCGGCAGGCGGTAGCTGCGAGCGGTGGTTCGGGCGTTCTTCAGGGTCAAGGTCGGCATAGCTCATGCCACTCGGGGCCTCGTGATGATTAAAAATGTGCATCTTGTGCAAGGTGGCCACATCCAACGGTTCCTCCTCGCAAGCCAAATGTAAATCATGATTAGACAAGTTCAAGATACCCAAATTGACTGCAAGGTGAGTAATTAACGACCCAAGGCAAACATGCTTAGATGAAGTGGCAACAATATGAAATTGAGAAGCAAGCCAAGCACCTAGATTCACATGCACCCTATTGATCATGATCCAAATGAAAAACAATTCAACCTTAGAACATGTACCTACAGTTGCCCGACGCCCAGAAAAGTTAAAAGCAAGGAATCGTTGCATATATACCCATTCAAACTGGCGTAAGTGACGTGCCTTGGACCGACTGGGGTGATACACCCAGAAGTCCTTAGACAAGTCTCTCCACACAGAGATGGGTTCAAAAACACCATAATCAACCAAAGCCTCACGATACTCCTGAGATGCCAAATATTCATCGTGCACAAAACTCATAGCCAAATTAAAATCATTTATGCTCATTCGAAAATCTCTACGAAGCAATCGAAAACGAATAACATTGGGGGCGGTGAGGGTAAAGGGGTCCGATTTGTTGAAGGCGAAAGTAGTATAGAATTCACGAATCAACTCAACAAACACAGGCATGCGGATACTAGCAAACTCACGCCATGGCATATTAAAAAGCAAAGCATCAAAACTACCACGGATACCCAATGCATCTAACGAAGGTAAATGTAGAAACTTATCGGGGTTGAGTGGCCGAGTTTTAATAACAGAGTACCTTTGTTTGTGTTCTCGAGAGGTGAAGTGGAGGTGTCCTGCAAGGTCCGTCTCGGCCGTGGACGGAATGCCGGCGGTGGAGATGAATCTGCACTGTTTCCGGTAGATGTCGCGGAGATGGGCGGCCGCGGATGGTTCCGGTGCATCACACGGCGGGGCTGCGGCGAAGGTGCTGGCAGTCGCCGGCGCAGGCGGCGACGATGGTCCGGGCGGAGGGCTGTCCGACGGCGACAGTGTAGCAAGTGGGGCAGGGGGCGGAGCTCGTCGGCGGCTGGTACGTTTGCGAGTGGAGGCCATGATGAAGAGGGTCGCGGTGGGGTGGCGAGTAGCGGCAGCGGCGGCGCGGCAGTAGCAACGACACGACGCGGAAGAGCTACGTGGGCCACGAGAGGAGCAGCGGCGGCCGGTGTCGGCGGCGTGGCCGTGAATCAGCGGCGGCGGCAGCGGCAGCGGCGAGGCGGCAATGACGGCGCGGGCGGCGATGGCTGCAAGATGGGGAAGAGATTAGGGTTTGATAAGAGGAAAGTGGGGTTGTGCCAAAATATAAACATATATATATTTTTCAGTTTTGTATTTTTATTTTTTTTTATTTTTTTTAATAAAAAAAAAGATAAAATAAAGAGAATGCAGATTTTGCCCTCCTTTTAGGCGTGATCACGCCTTAACACCTCCTCAAGTCTGTACGTCACGTGGAAATCGCCGAGTTCGTCGTTTGCTTCAGACAGAAGAGACAGTGGGATAGGGCGTGATCACGCCTTATCTCGCTGTGAAGTCTGTCGGACCAATGAACACGGTGTTGCTTCTGGCATCAAATGGAGCGTGGCCACGCCTTAAATGAAGGTCAAATCTGCGAAGGTGAGAAGGAAAAGATCCGAAACAAAAAGTTCAAAAATAAAGCATATAAAACGCCGGGTTGCCTCCCGACAAGCGCAATTGTTTAACGTCGTCATGCTCGACGGAAGAGCGCATTATCCTTGCTGGGACTGCGGGGGTGACGCCAATGCAATATCCACGGGGTTACCTAAGTCATCACCTCGGAGGAATGGTTTCAAACGATGGCCATTTACCTTGAAGATTTTTCTCGTATCCAAACTTTGAATTTCCACTGCACCATAAGGAAAAATATATGATACCTCAAAAGGACCAATCCAACGGGAACGCAGCTTACCGGGCATTAATTTCAGCCGAGAGTTGTAAAGGAGGACCTTCTGACCCATATGAAAGTGTTTCCGTAGGATTTCAGTATCATGAAATGCCTTTGTCTTCTCCTTATAAATCCGCGTATTTTCATACGCGTCCAAACGCAGTTCCTCTAGCTCTTGCAACTGAAGCTTACGCTCCATCCCGGCCTTACTCATATCCAAATTACATTTCTGCACTGCCCAATATGCTTTGTGTTCGATCTCAACGGGCAAGTGACAAGCCTTTCCAAACACCAATCGATAGGGGGACATCCCTATGGGGGTTTTATACGCCGTCCTGTATGCCCATAAAGCATCATCCAAGCGTAAGCTCCAATCCTTCCTTCCGGGACTCACTGTTTTCTCCAAAATAGACTTCACTTCCCGATTTGACACTTCTGCTTGGCCATTCGTCTGTGGGTGATAGGCGGTTGCCACACGATGGTGAACGCCATACTTCTTGAACAAGGCCCTTACTGCTCGATTGCAGAAATAAACTCCCTTGATCACTGATCATTGCTCGTGGGACACCAAACCTGTTAAAAATATGGGTTTTGACAAAACCTATGACAGTAGTAGAATCATCAGTCCGGGTGGCCTTTGCTTCCACCCATTTCGAAACATAATCAACAACCAAAAGTATGTAAGAAAACCCACAAGATGATGGAAACGGACCCATAAAATCAATACCCCAAACATCAAAAATTTCAACAATCAAAATTGGAGTTTGGGGCATTTCATTCCGCTGAGACACTGTCCCCGTACGTTGGCATCTATCACACCGTTTACAGAAGTCATAAGCATCTTTGAACAAGGTATTCCAATATAACCCACAATCCAATACTTTCCTAGCCGTGCGTTTAGGACCAAAGTGACCTCCGCATGTAAAATCATGACAGAAACTTAAGACAGAGTGATGCTCATCATTAGGTACACAACGCCTTATCACTTGATCCGAACAAAAACGCCATAGATAAGGGTCATCCCATACATAATATTTTGCCTCACTCTTGACTTTATCTATCTGAGCACGACTAAGATCAGGGGGTAATGCTCGAGCGACTAAATAGTTGACAATGATAGAGTACCAAGGGACCATACCTTGCACCTTGAATAAATGCTCGTCAGGAAAAGAGTCGGAGATGGGTAAGTAATCCTCCCTTCGTACCAATCGACTTAGGTGGTCGGCAATCGAGTTTTCCGAGCCCTTACGGTCTTTTATGGTCACGTCGAATTCTTGAAGCAACAGGATCCACCGGATCAATCGAGGTTTAGATTCCTTCTTGGATAGTAAGTATTTGAGTGCTGCATGGTCAGAAAACACCACGATTTTAGAACCAAGTAAATAAGACCCGAATTTATCTAGTGCAAAAATAATAGCTAGAAGCTCTTGTTCTGTCGTGGAGTAGTTGCACTGTGCGGCGTCCAAAGTATTTGAGGCGTAGTAGATCACATGATGCCCTTGTCCAAACCGCTGCCCTAAAACAGCGCCCACCGCATAATTGCTGGCATCGCACATGACTTCAAATGGTAGGTTCCAATCCGGTGGTTGAATGATGGGAGTGCTTGTTAAAGCTCTTTTCAACTCGTCAAATGCCTCTTGACAGTCTTGACCAAAGTCGAATTGTGCATCTTTTTGCAGCAGCCGAGACAGAGGTCGGGTGATCTTTGCAAAGTCTTTTATGAATCTTCGATAGAAACCTGCATGTCCAAGAAACGAACGAACTTCCCTAACACACGTAGGGTAAGGTAAGTTCACAATCAAATCAATTTTTGCTTTATCTATCTCAATGCCTCTTGCAGATATCACATGCCCTAGAACAATGCCTTGGTCTACCATAAAGTGACACTTTTCAAAATTAAGAACCAAGTTAGTTTCTATGCACCTCCGAAGGACCTTTGCAAGGTGACCCAAACATTCATCAAATGAACCACCATACACAGTAAAATCATCCATGAATACTTCAATGCATTTCTCAATGTATTCCGAAAAGATACTCATCATACACCTTTGGAACGTACCTGGGGCATTGCACAACCCGAAAGGCATTCGTCTAAATGCGAAGGTACCGAAGGGACATGTAAAGGTTGTCTTTTCTTGATCCTCTTGAGCTATGGCAATTTGATAATATCCTGAAACCCATCAAGAAAACAAAAGTAAGATTTTCCCGCAAGTCGTTCTAACATTTGGTCAATGAAGGGTAGCGGGAAGTGATTCTTGCGTGTTGCTAGATTTAGCCTCCTAAAGTCTATACACATACGCCAACCATTTTGCACTCTCATCGGCACCAACTCGTCATTTTGATTTTTTACCACCGTCATACCTGTTTTCTTTGGCACCACGTGCACCGGGCTCACCCAAGCACTGTCAGAGATAGGGAATATTATACCTGCATCCAAAAGCTTTAGGATTTCTTTCATTACCACTTCTTTTAGTGTTGGATTGAGCCTCCTCTGTGGCTGCCGTGATGGTTTAGTATCGTCTTCCAAGTGGATTCGGTGCATGCACATTACCGGGCTTATTCCCCTAATGTCGGCTAACGTCTATCCTATCGCGGTTCGATGTTTTCGGAGAAGCGTCACCAATCTCTCTTCGTGTTCTTCCGGCAATTGATTGGATATGATGGCGGGCAAGGTTTCTCCGTCTCCCAAGTAGATGTACTTCAAATGCTTCGGCAAGGGTTTCAACTTTAGCTTGGGTGCCTGCAATACAGAAGGAAGTAACTTAGTGTGCGTGGGAGAAATGCTTGATTCATTAGAGGGTGAAGGATTCAATACTTCACTAAGTGACTCAACAAAGTCATCATCATCTTCACCTTCATCCAATTCCATGATTAAGTCTAGTTCAGTACCAACATTCTCTTCATCAAACACATCATGTACCACTGAATCGATCATATCAACATGACAGAGCGCATGCAACTCATTGGGATATTTCATAGCCTCAAAGATATTAAATTTTACAATTTCCCCATCAAATTCGACAGATAAAGTGCCATCATCTACATCAATCTTTGTTTTTGCAGTTTTCATGAACGGTCTCCCCAACAAGATAGATGTAGAGTTATTAAGCTCCTCGGCCCCCATTTTCAAGATGTAAAAATCTACCGGAAATAGTAAATCATTCACTTTTACTAACACATCCTCAACAATACCAATGGGACGCACATAGGAACGATCGGCTAACTGAATTATCACATTCGTTTCTTGCAGAGTGCTCAAGTTTAAAGCTTGATAAAGAGAATACGGCATGACATTAATGGATGCTCCTAAGTCGAGCATAGCACGCTCGATTTGTCTACTACCAATCGTGCAAGGGAGTGTGAACATACCTGGGTCCTTGCATTTTTTCGGTAACTTACGATTGATAACAGCTGAGACATTCTTACCGAAAATCACCCTCTCCTTGTCTTTCAACTTCCTCTTGTTAGTGCACAGTTCCTTCAAAAACTTGGCATACTTCGGGGTCTGTTTGATTGCATCCAACAGTGGTATGTTGATCTCCACCTTTTTGAAGGTGTCCAAAATTGTCTTCTCATGCTCATCTTCCTTTGACTTGGACAACCTGTAGGGAAAAGGAAGAGGACAAGGATTAGACGACGAGGGCGTGGTTAAATCAGATTTTACCTCCTGGCTTTCTCCTCCGGTGTCTTCAATCGTCTCCTCATCCCTTTTAGCTTTCTTTGATGCTGGTTCAATTGGTTCAAGCTCTTTACCACTCCGGAGTGTTATTGCACTAACATTCGCCTTTGGATTTGACTCTGTTTGTGATGGGAGCTTTCCGGATGCTTGAGCTTCCAACCTACTGACCGATGTCGCTAACTGTGTAACTTGATTCCCCAAGTGTTTAAAGCTGGCCTCTGCTTTTTCTTGAAACTGCTGAGTAGAAATAGCTAGGGATTTGACGATATCCTCTAAACTCATGCCGGAATTTGATGCTTGAGGTGGGGCTTGTGTAGGTGCCGGCAGAAGTCGGTCGAAGAATTGTGGTTGTTGCCTTGGTTGCTCCTCATGACTCCTATAGCTGAAGTTTGGATGGTCTTTCCACCCCGGGTCGTAGAAATTGGAGTAAGGATCATATTTCCGTTGGGGTTTTCCGGGAAATCCTCCAACGGCATTCACTTCTGGCAACACTCCTTGTTGCAACAACGGGCATGCGTCGGTCGGATGCCCATGTCCCGAGCATATCCCACAAACCATTGCCTCTTGAACCATTCTGCAGCCATTTGTTGTACAAGAACAGTTAGTTCAGAGAGTTTTCCTGCTAATTCGTTGGTGCTTACCTCATTAACCTTGGGGACGCCTCCCCCCGTGTGGTAGCCAAATTGCCTATACGTTTCCGCCATGGTAGAGATTAAACGGCGTGCCTCGTCTGGGGTCTTGTCAATTAGGGCTCCACCGCTTGCGGCATCCACCATCCCTCTATCATTCCCAGAAAGCCCTTCATAAAAGTATTGAATAAGGAGTGGTTCGGTAATCTGGTGGTTGGGGTAACTCGCAACAAGCTCCTTGAATCTCTCCCAATATTCATACAAGGATTCACCATTCAACTGTCTAATTCCGCAAATTTCCTTCCGAATATGATTGGCTTTAGACGCTGGAAAGAATTTCTGCAAGAACTGTGATTGCATGTCTGCCCATGTCTGAATGGATGCTGAGGGAAGATAGTATAGCCAATCTTTAGCCTTGTCCTTCAGCGAGAACGGAAGAGCTCTTAGTCTCACTTGTTCGGCTGTGACTCTGTGGGGTTTCATTCCTGAGCATACCACATGGAATTCTTTCAAGTGCTTGTGTGGGTCTTCTCCTGCAAGACCATGAAAAGAAGGAAGCAAGTGGATTAGTCCGGATTTTAACTCAAAATCAGCATCATCATCATGAAATGGAATGCACAAAGGTTGTTGATCAGGATTTGGTGCATTAATCTCCTTTATGGTTCTCCGGTTATTAACCGCCATCTCGATCTCAGTTTCGTCAAAAGTAGATTCTCCTCCAAGAATTGATTCTGCTTCGAGTCTCTCCGGAGTCCTTTTTTGCCGGGTCTCTTTCCTAAGTCGACGCGCTGTCTTCTCGATTTCTGGGTTGAACTGTAATTCACCTGTTCGAGAAGAACGCGGCATAAAAAGCAAAGAGATCAACAAATTAGGATGAGCACAACAAGATCAAGAAAAT
This sequence comes from Sesamum alatum, assembly GCA_034509735.1. Taxonomy (NCBI): domain Eukaryota; kingdom Viridiplantae; phylum Streptophyta; class Magnoliopsida; order Lamiales; family Pedaliaceae; genus Sesamum; species Sesamum alatum. The sequence goes on from JACGWO010000005.1 coordinate 7,901,674, forward strand.
TAAAATAGCTCCCGGCAACGACGCCAAAATTTGATCGGTTGTCGAAGCCGTCAAATATAAAAACTGATTCTAAACTGTAGTAGTCGTGGAACCAGGTTGAATCCCAAGGGAACTATCGATTAATTTCTCGATCTAGATGTAGTAACCAAAAAAGGGGGGGTATGAATTAAGTATTAATTATAAATGAACTAAATTAACAAAAGCAAGAGTTAAACAACTGAGAAGAGATTATAGATGAAAAAGTCCAATTCAAGGGGATTCGTCTCACCAATTGTTATGTTTATCATGGATCACTAATGGTTAATTCCATAACCAAGTATTCAACTCTGGAATTTATTAGGATAGCCGTAACAAATCCCTGTTTTCCTATCGTAGTGGATTTGACTCAAGCATCTAAATCCAAACTTATTATATCAAGACTGGGCACGATAGCGTTCCATATCTCATCAATAATAGCATTTGCATCAATGAAAACAGTTGAATCTAGATCAAATAACCGAGATAGCTGCAATTATCTAACCTAGTTTTCTCGTCCCTACAAACAAATCATGCAAAGCACATAATAAATTTGCTTGCTACTCATACCACTAATTCATGACAATTACGGATTACTGAACTCATGGATAGCAATAGAATAATCAATATTGAATCGAATTGTCAGATCTATCAATAATAATCATTCCGTTAACAGTAAATCAAGATGAGAAATACTTGGCGAAATCAGATAAATTCAAGATCTCAAAACATAACAATAGGGTTTAACGTTTCCCTTGAATCGGAATAGAAAACTAGCTACTAAACATGTTCATAGCTAAACAAAAAATTCTAGATGAAAGCATAAATTCAAAGACAGAGAGAGAACAAGATGATCAAAAGATGGATTTTCTCTGTGTTCTAGTCTCCTTTTTATAGCTGAGAGTCCCTTCCCTATGCAGCTTCAGAGTCCTCTTTTGTGCCAATTTCAGAGTCCTCCTTTGTGCCAACTTTGGAGTCCTCGCGCAGATCTGAATGTAGGTTAAGGCGTGATCACGCCTTAGAGGTTGTTCAAGTCTGCCCATTCAAAAGTCTCCTTATCTTCCCGCGCAGACTCGGATGTCGGATAGGGCGTGATCACGCCCTAATGCTTGTTGAAGTCTGCATATTGCTGTTTTGTACTTTGATCACTTTTCTGTCTTTATTTGGGCTTTTTTAACTCCTTTTTATCACAACGGGTGAATCTCGATTATTCATTCAAAACTGCATAACTCGCTAAAAATGTAAAGGAAACCTTTAAAAACCATACGAGTTAAGTATGCATATGAGAGATGAAATGCACCCTATCAATTATTAATTTTAAAAATAATTTAAATTTTTACTATATACTTTCCCTCTCTATTTTCAACCCTAATTTCCCCCCCCCCCCCCCCCCCCTTCCCTCCTCTATTTTGAACCCTAATTTTTCCCCCCCTTTCCTCCCTCTTTTCCCCCTCTCCCCCTTCCCCTTCCTCATTTCAGCACAACATTCCCCCCCCCTTCCCCTTCTCCTTTTCTCTCTTGAGCCGCCGCCGGTTGGTATTTTTTTCCTCCTTCTTCTCTTCTCTTTCCCCTCTTTTATTTCTTCTACTTTTTTTTTCAATTTTTGTTCACTTTTTCAGATGCCGCTGCCGCTGCCCGCCGTCTTTTTTCTCTTCTCTTTCTCCTCTTTTATTCCTTCTACTTTTTTTTTTATTTTTAAAGTCTTTTTCAGGTTCACCGTCGCCAGCCTGCCGCCGCTGCTCACCGCCGCCACCCGCCTTGAGGTATTTTATCTCCTCCTTTCTTTCTTCTACTTTCTTTTTTTCAGTTTTTTGTTAACTTTAACTTTAAGTTTTTGTCCCTCTTTCTTTTTTGTTTCAGCACCGCCGACCGCCGCTGCCCTGAAGGAGGTATTAAGCAAGGATTGATTTATGTTATGAATTAATATATTAAGTATTTGGTTCGTATATTGAGAATATATTGAGTATTTGGTTGGTATATTAAGTATGTGTTTAATATAAAATTGTGTATGATAATGTAATTTTGTTGGTATATTGAGAATGTGATTTGTATATTGAGGTGGATGGGAATGATAATTGTATTGATGAAGTTGGATGAGTGTTGTTGGTTATGATTGTAGATTAGGATTTATAAATCTTTACCTAAACTAAATAAACTTAGTTATATCACAAGTTAAAAATGTAATTAAACAAGTGTAATTTTGTTAAACTAATTAAACTAATTTTACTAGTTAAATCACAAGTTAAAAATCTAACTCCACTAATGTAATTTTGTTAAATTTCAACTTAAAATCTTTAACTAAACTAATTTAACTTAGTTAACTCCATTGAATGTCATTACACCGGCTTATATCATGTAAGAAAATTTAAAATGTTTGATTGTTTTAAAAATATTTTAACAATGTTATATTATATTTGTTTTTATGATTATTTATTTGATACTTTGTAGGGATTCGAAAGTTCAAGAGGTCATCAAGGAGTGACTCTGAAGATAGTCCGAGTGGTATCCCCCCGACCACCCACCTTCACAACATTGTGAAAATGAATTTGATCCCCCTCTTTAAATTTTTATGCTTTAAAATTGAATATTTTTATTTTGTGGATTGGAATATTGAATTATCTTTACTGTAAGTATTTTGCCTTAAATATATTGTCATATTTGAATTTTCTTGTTAGAGTTAAATTAAATATATTTTTATTATTGAATATAAATTATGAAATTGTCGTTGTAAATGAAAATAATTTTGCAATAGATTGTCGTTGCAATTATCGTGGTAAAATTTGCAACGGATTGCCGTTGCAATTGTCGTTGTAAATGAAAATTATTTTGCAATGAATTGTAGTAAATTATGTCGTTGCAAAAAATTATTGCAATATAGCAACAATTTCCATTGCAAATGTCGTTGCAAATAAAATGATTTTGCAACGAATTATAGTTAAATATTTCGTTGCAAAATTTGCAACGGAATGACGTTGCAAATATTCCGTTGCAATATTGCAACGACATTTCGTTGCAAATGTAGTTGCAAATAAAACCCGATTTTGCAACGAATTGCCATCATCTTTGCCACGAATATACTATCGCAAAGTCGTTGCAAAATATAAAAAGTCAACTTTTAAAATAACGAAATTTGCAACGGACTTTTGCAATGGATAAAAATCCGTGGTAATATTTTGCAATGATCAAAAAATCCGTTGCTATATAGCAGTGGTACCTATAGCAACGGAAAATTTTCCGTTGCAAACGTCCGTGGCAAATCTGTTTTGCAACGAATTTTTCATGAAATCCGTTGCTATAGGTCTGTTTTTTTGTAGTGGTGCACTTGTACATGAAAAAGAGGGAAAACAGGCTTGATTTTTACACCAAAGTTAGGTATATGTTGTTGGCAGCAGATTTGGTGTCAACATCAAGCCTATTTCTACTATTTTTCACGTCCATGTGCGCCTCACGTGTGCATTTCAGTTAGTGTTTGATGGAGACTTAACGGTCGAGACCAACTCTACTCAAGATTGGCAAGCCCAAGGACCAAAAGTGTCACTAGCTTGTGGAACAAGGGGACATAAATTATTTTAGTAATATTGTTGAGGGACCGGAGCTTTAATTTTCACTCAGATGGTTGATAACTTGGGGCTTTTCGGAGCCGACACTTGAGAGGCTACTGCTTCATTTTTGGAGGGATAATTTTATTTTTCATACCTTAATTATGCCCACTAAATCAACTTTGGTACTCCCTTCCAGCTTCACATCAATTTTGGTCCCTGACATTGGTTAGTTTCATCAGTTTTAGCGTACTCCGTTATATAGTTGACCATGAAACCTAACGATCAACCCACACATAACACACATGTGTTGAAGGCTGAGAAAGGGGTGTACCAATTCGCCAGATCATTTACATGACTTCTCTCCTCTACCAAACTCTCTCCTAAAAACCCCAGTCCCTAATCTTTCTAACTAATTTTTTCTTCCATTTCATTCAAAAATTATCCAAAACCATGATGCCTCAGTTTAAAAATTGAAACAAGACTACTGGTCAATTTATTTTGGGCTATTTTGGCGAGCACAAGCTAAATCGAAGAGTACAACTTGGAGAAGACAACCTCATAGAACGAGGCTCCTTGATATTGTATGTCATGTTGATTTTTGTTTGAAATAGAAAGAAATTAAGGTTAAAGAATGGGTTTTGTGTTTTCAGAATTGGTGGTTTAAGAATTTGAGGTTTTTGAAAATTTCAGTAATTTATGAATGCATAATTTTCATATGTATGAATTTATGACTTTCTATAATTCATGAGTTTCTGAATTTTTGTAGTTTATGAATTTATGAGTCTTGAATGCATAATTTATGAATGCGCGCATAATTTTCATATGTATGAATTTGAGGTTTTTGTATGTCATGTTGTGGGCTGATGCACCTTGATTGGTGCTAAAAGATTTCACAGTACTTATAACTTTATTCGTCTAGGATTTTTGTAGCAGACAACTTTATTTTTATTTCAGGTTGAATGACTAACCTATACAATGGGTCATGTAGTTGAAATTTGGTGCTTCCTAAGTATAATAACTGGTTGTTGATTTCTCATCTAATTTTCTTGCAATTAATGCATTTTATTTGGTGCCTTAATAAAATTTTGTGCATGCTCCTATAGGTAAACCACAACGTGAAACCTGTTGATAAAAATTGTATGTTTTGGCTATTGTTATTATATTTTGTCATTGTCGCTTAACTTTTATGTTATGCATTTGAAAATGTTGTTATGTTATTCAAGATGCAAAGACATACAAGCTAGGTTATCCCAAAAACTTCCATTAGTTGAATTAGAGCAAGACTTATGATTTAGATGGAGTAAGTAATGCTGAAAAATATGTGAAGACAAGAAGGGTATGGATATTGTTGGGATTAGTGATAATGAACAAGTTTGCTTAACATTGTTTATGTTTTCATCATGCATCTTGATCTTTATCTCTTCACAACGAGAGGGAAGAGGGAAAAGTGGGAGAAAAAATTACAAGTAACCCTTATATACAAAATTTTTTGGAATGGCCGTAGCCGTTCCTAAAGCTGTTGCAAAGCGTGTTACAATGAGTGAAAAATCGTGCCTAAATGTATTATAAAAATAAATTCGTGTGTAAAGCCGTCCCTAAATGTATTCCAAATATTTAATTATTTTAAATTAAAATATGCAAAAATTAAAAAAAAAATCCTTACGTAACAATTTAATGTTGTAGAAAAGTATCCATTATGTGGAATAGTGTAATTGAAATACATAAAGGTAATTTATAGATGACAATGATATATGTTCATAATATGCGATAAATTTATATATTCATAAATGTTAGTATTATATTAATGTAATTATCATCCTACATTGTTGAACTGCATTGGCCGTCAAAATTCAGATCAAACTGTTAGATATGATGTAATGGACAGAAGATTACATTTGGTAAAGTTTTAGACTTATTGAGTACACGGATGTCGTGATATTATACCCCGAACATAAGAATAATCATTGAAGATGGTGCATCGTTCAATCAGGCCATCTGATTTTAAATCATACCGCCTGAAATGGTCTAACTGACACATTCTTATATATATATATATATATATATATATATTTAAATTTGGTATGAATCGGATGCCCGGATTTTAGGATATCGTACTTAGAAACACAAGTTTTTTAAATAGAACAAATTTTGTAACGGCTTTTTCCATGGTTTTTAAATATTAATTTCTTGGACAGATTTTAGGACTGCCAATTAATTAGAAGGAATCCCCCAAAAATGTTTTAAACTTTCCACCAAAGTTTTGTATAGGTATTTTATGCTGCCCTTGGAACGGCTTGTCTTATTTTTACAAACTGTTACAAAATAATAAGGCCGTGCTGAAAACCATATAAAATTAGTAACGGCCAAGTTTTTGCAACAACTTTTGTAACATTTTTCACATTTATATATTTGGAAGGTGTTTCGTACATCCTTGGACCGATTCACTTGAGAAAAACATTGAACCGTCCCAATATTCCGACGAAATTGCAAAAGCCGTTACAAGTTGTGACAGCCTGTATTTTTGTATCAACTTTTGTTATACATGTTAGTTGTAACGGCTCTTGTATCAGTTTGGCCGTTACAAAAGTTGAATTTTTTAGGGTTTCAAAATGACGTCATGAAATTTTTCCGTTACAAAGTGGTGGCAAAAGCCGTGTATATTGGAACGGGCACTAGACTGTTCCAAAAAAGCCATTACAAATCCATTATTTTTTTGTATTGTTATGACGGGGTAATTGTCAAAGCGTTGGATTTTAATGCAGCTGTAGCCGATCGGGATACTTTAGGCAAGACAGTTTATCCTAGGCTATTTGAATGATGCCCCAGTTTAAAAATTGAAAATAAGACTATTTGTCGATTTATTTTGGGCGATTTTGGCAAGCACAAAGCTGAATCGAAGAGTGCAACTAGGAGAAGATGACTACAAACGAGGCTCCTCAATATTGTATGTCATATTGATTTTTGTTTGAAACAGAAAGAAATTAAGTGTAAAAAATGGGTTTTGTGTTTTCAGAATTGGTGGCTAAGAATTTGAGGTTTTTGAAAATTTCAGTAATTTATGAATGCATAATTTTCATATGTATGAATATATGACTTCCTGTAATTCATATGTTTCTAAATGTTTGTAGTTTATGAATTTCTGAATTTTGTAGCTTATTAATCTGAATTTCTGTTGAACTGTGTATGATTTTGGTAATTTCTGTAAATTTTGAACTTTTGTTTTTTTTTGTTATTTTTATTTATGTAGATCCAATTGTTGAAGCTACATGTGTTACTTTAAAAATCCACCAGGTGGGTATAATGAACATTATTCCACACAGGTATTATACTGGTGGTGAAATGGTTTTCTTTTTTCTTTTTTTATTACTAGAAAGCATGACGTGCGATGCACGTGCACAAATATATTTTTAAAAGTAAATATATCATTTATGTTAAGTTCATGATATTATTCATATTTTTTTATTGAAACATTAGTATTATACAATTATATTTTCAAAAAATTGATAATAATTATTTAAATTGATAAGGAAACTATTCAATTCTATTATTTGTAATTCACTTTCTAAATTTAATTGGTACAATTGAATAAAAAGTTATTCCCCAAAATTAAAATTTTATATTTCGTATATTCACTAATGATTATTTCATTATTATATATCAAACCAATTAATATGAAAATATAAAATCAAAAAATTAATATTAAAATAAAAATAATTAGTCAAAGCTCCTTATCTTGGATAGAAGAAATTCCAATTTAATAAAATAAATTGATCAATTTTATTTGTAGGTTTTATTATGCTTATTTTCTGTTGTTTAATTTAATTTAATTTTTTGTTACGCTTTGTATGTGTGTGTTGTATGTTTTCTTTTACTACTATATTTTGAATGTCATTTATTTATTTTTATTTATTGACACTGTTATAAAACTAATTATTTATTGACTATTGTTAAAAACTATAATCAAATTGGACCATAGTACCAATATTTGTATTGTAAGATCCTATAATGTATGTTAATCATATTTCAGTATCAACTTTTTTATATTGTCAAATCATTATTTACATGCTTTATTATCTTCAAAATTTTGAAATATTATTGTATAAAATTTTATTTTTCACCTTTTATAAAAGAAACAATAGATGTAAAAGTAAAACATTCAGGATTATCTAATACTAAAAAAATCAAGTCCTAAGAGATTCAAACAATAGTTGAATTTTCATAAGCAATTTTAATTTAATAATATTCTATTCATATATCAATTTTTATTCTGTTTAGTACTCATGCTTTTTAAACTTTTAAGTTATATTTATAAATTTATTACTGAAAAATATATAATTAATCTCATTGGCTTATTTATTTATCATCTTTCTTTCGATTTCAACATAATTAACTCAATTTTTATTTATTATTTTATTCTCAAAATTTATTAATTTTCTCAAAATAAAATCAATTAGTTAGCTCTTTTAAAATTTTCAATAGCACTTCTAATTTAATTAGATTGATAATATTTATTTGTAATTAAATTTTGATACTCCTTCGTTATTCCATTTTAATAAAATTGATCAATTTATATTCGTAGGTTTTATTGTGTCTCTTTGCTATTGTTTAATTTTGCTATATTATATCTTTGTATGTAATATTTTTTCTTTTACTATATTTTGAATGTCGTTGATTTTTAATTTATTCACACTAAATGATTAGAAACTAATTATTCATTGACCATTATTATAAAAATATAATTTAATTGGACAATATTACCAATATTATTTTGTATTGTAAGATCCTAATGTTAATTATATTTCAATATCAATTTTTAAAATATTGTCAAAGTATTATTTATATACTTTATTACCTTCTAAATTTTGAAATATTATTGTATAAAATTTTATTTTTTGCCTTTATATTGCAATTTTTAATTCTATATGTTTTTAGTTTAACTTCTTAATCTTATTTTCATATGTACCAATTGGTATAATCTATTTCTTATTCAACAATATATTATGTTACAACTTAATTTTTTATGTCAAATTTGTTGTTGTAATACTTTTATTATATTAATTAATATTAAAAAAATAATAGATGTAAAAGTAAAGCATTCAGGATTATCTAATACTAAAAAAATCAAGTACTAAGAGATTTAATCAATAGTTGAATTTTCACAAGCAATTTCAATTTAATAATATCATATCCATATATCAATTTTAATTTGTAATAAAATTTTGATATTTATTCGTTATTATATATAATAAGTTTAGTTTAGTATTTATATATTATTCATGTGTAGTTTATTTTAAATTTTAATATGTCATGGTAAATTAAAACTTTCTTAATATAATTAAGATTTCTTCGAGCAAAGTAATTGTGTTGACATATTATTTGGCATATTAATTTTTTTTAGTTTGAATATGTTATTTATTCTCTAAGTAGTTTAGAGCAATTAAGACTCTTAAACATTTTTCTTATAGAACTTTATTTTTTCGATAACTAATTTTATAATATAATTTTCTGTCAATGTTATTAAAATTTAATGTGTGACAGGTCTGTGTAATTGGGCTCATTCATAATTCATGAGTGGAAACAGGTTATTAAAATTCTGTGTAATTGGATTCATTCATGATTCACAATTTATGTTGTTTACCCTAAATTTATATGGAGGAGGTTTAGAATATTTAGAATTCTAAAATGTTAAAAATTCTAGAATCTGTAATATAATAATTAATAATATTTAAATGAGGGTGTATTTATATTTTCACAATAAAGAACAAATAATTTGAGTATTCACACGTTTATATAGATTATAGATTATTATTATGTCGATTTAGATATATATCACTGCAAAAAGAATTATTATTTCACTACAAAAAAACAGGGCTATAGCAACGGACATTTTGCAACGGACCAATTCGTTGCGAATTTCCAACGACCTTTGCTACGACTTTGCAACGGATTCTGTTCTTTTTTACATTTTCGTTGCAAATTTCGTGGCAAATTAACAATGATATTTTGCAACGGACTATCCGTGGCAAAATTCCGTTGCAAAATTTGGTCAACTTTAAGATGTCCCACATTCAACATAAGTCGTTGCAAAAGTCGTGGCAAAATATTGCAACGACACATTCCGTTGCAAACTTGCCACGGTTTTTGCAACGGACGTCCTTCGTTGCATACTTTGCAACGAATATTTTAGTTAAATCCGTTGCAAAACATTTGCAACGGAATTTGTAACGAATCCGTGTCGTTGCAATTTGAATTTTATGATTTGCAATGGATTTAACGGAACTTTGTCCGTTGCAAAACTTGCCGACAATTTTGCAACGGCGTTGCAACGACCTTTGAAGTCGTTGCAATCCATACATACAGCTGTAAGCATTAATTATTGAGCCGTTGAATTTGCAACGGTTTTTGCAACAGATGTGTCCGTTGCAATGTATTTGTGACAGCTGTAACCCACTAATTTAAAATTCTATATGTTTTGCAACGGATTTTGCAACGATTATATCATTTCGTTGCAAAATCCGTTGCAAATCCGTTGCAAAATCCGAAATATATATAAGAAACCCTCATTCTAGTTCACACATTTTTATAATCATCCTCTTCTTCCTCTTTCTCTCCTTCCATCCACACAACCGATTTTATAATAATTCTTTGCATTATACCGTTAATGATATCACGTTAGTGCAACGAGTCACACATTTGGACAGTTTGTTGGCTTACATTAAGGTTAGTACAAAATTTTTACTAGTTTATTTATATATATTCATTTTATTCTTGAATTTTTAGTTTTTTATGTATGTATGTATGTTAATGAATATGTATAATATTTGTTGATTCTAGAGCAAGATATGCTGAGAGAATTGAGAAAATGGATGTATGAGAAGAATGTACCCGGTAATCGTCATCTTACAAAAGAATTTATAGATGGGGTCGCTGAGTTTATAGATTGGGCAAAAACACAATTATTTTATGGATGGGGAGAAAATTCGTTATCCATGTAATGTATGTAAAAATCATAAGTACAAATCCACGGAGGAGGTGACATGCGACCTTTATAGGAAAGGTTTTAAGAAAGATTATTACAATTGGACATCTCATGGTGAGCCTATACAGATGGATTATGAGCATTCAATTTCAGCTGACAACTCTGTAGATCAAACGACAAATTAGAATAACTATGAGCAATTGAATTGGGATCAGCGGATGGTGTTTGATGCAGCTGGTCCTGTATCTCGTCCACAGGGGGATGTATTCAATGATTCGACATATCCTAGCGATCAACCATATGCAAACGAGGCTGGTTCGAGTTCTAATTATGATGAGGCTGACAATTTAGGAGCATTGTCTGAAAAGTGTTTTGATGTTGTGCGTGCTGCAGATCAACCATTATATGCTGGGAGCGAAACTCACTCTCAGTTATCTGCGGTAGCGAGGTTAGTAAACATCAAATCTGAACACAATGTATCACAGAGTTGTCATGATCAGTATTTACAAGTAATAGAGGAGATATTGCCACGAGATCACACGTTGCCCAATGATTATTATAGTATGAAAAGGTTGATAAGAGAGTTGGGTTTACCTGTTGAGAAAAATTGACGCATGTAAGGCTGGTTGTATGTTATTCTGGAAAGAAGACAAACATTTAGAATTCTGCAAGTTTTTGTGAGCAAGCTAGGTATAAACCTGCCAGGGGTCAAAATCCTCGTCGTAAAAGAACTGCATATGCTACACTCCGGTATTTGCCGTTAACTCCCCGATTGCAGAGGTTGTATGCTTCCAATACAACAGCTGAGCACATGAGTTGGCATGCCACTCATGAGACAGAAAGTGGGGCTATGTGTCATCCATCTGATGCCGAGGCGTGGAAATATTTCAATGAGACACATCCAGATTTTGCTTCACAACCCCGCAATGTTCGTCTTGGCCTTTGTGCTGATGGTTTTGCCCCTCATGGACAATATGGCAAATCATATTCTTGTTGGCCAGTTATCGTTACACCATACAACCTTCCTCCAGGGATGTGTATGAAATCTGAGTATATGTTTTTGTCGTTGATTATTCCTGGTCCTGCTAATCCCAAACAACTTATTGATGTATACTTGCAGCCTTTGACTGAGGAATTGATACAATTGTGGCAAGTAGGTGCACAAACGTATGATGCGTCTAAAAAAGATTTTTTCATGATGAGGGCGGCACTTATGTGGACTGTTAATGACTTTCCAGCTTATGGGATGTTGTCTAGTTGGAGTACTGCTGGGATAAAGGGTTGTCCAATATGTATGGATAATACACGGGCATTTCACCTTCAATACGGCAGAAAAAGCAAGTTACTTTGATTGTCATCGACAGTTTTTTAAGAGCAGGACATCCTTATAGAAGAAATAAGAAAGCTTTCACCAAAGGTAGAGTTGAAAAGAATGAAGCTCCACCAAGAGCAAACGGGGAGAAGATATTGCATTTTGTGTGCCAGTTCAAATCTGTTGTTGAGGACCCTCTTAATTACCCTCCTGGATATGGAACCGAACATAAGTGGACAAAAAGAAGTATTTTCTGGGATCTCCCGTATTGGACCACAAATATGATTCGGCACAACCTTGATGTCATGCACATACAGAAGAATGTATTTGACAATATATCCAACACCGTAATGAACATCAAGGGAAAAACTAAGGATACTTTGAATGCAAGGAAAGATGTTGGGATCATTTGTAACCGACCAGAAATTTCTGTGGATGAAGACCAATCGGGAAGCATGGCTAAAGCAGTGTATACATTGGATAAATATCAAAAGAGAAAAATATTTGAGTGGATTAAATGTTTGAGATTCCCAGATGGATATACTTCTAATCTTGGCAGATGTGTTGACTTAAACGAATTGAAGATGCATGGGATGAAGAGTCATAACTGTCATGTCTTCATGGAGAGACTCGTACCGATAGCAATATAGATGGATGTATCCTTTTGAGAGGTATTATTATTATTGTTGAAATTTTAAATATGCATAATTTTTGCTTATGTATCTAACTTTTTTTAAATTTCCACTATATTTTGCAATAGGTTCCTCCATACTTTGAAGAAAAAGGTGAAGAACAAAGCTGCTGTAGAGACTTCAATTTGTGAAGCCTACATTGTTGAGGAAATCTCGACCTTCGCCACGCATTATTTTGAACCCGATGTTATTTGCAAAAGGCGTAGACCTGGGAGGAATGACGATGGTTTAAAACAATGGAGGAGTTGAACACATTTCTATTTTCAATCATCCCGGGCGTCCCTACAGTGCCTCAAAAAATGAGGTACATCACCGGTAAAGAAAGACATGCTGCTGAAACTTATATAGTAGCTAATTGTCCAGAAGCGCAACCATACTATGAGTAAGTTTTAAATATATTTATTTGCTTAATACATAAATATCTTTAGATTATTAATTAAAGTATATTCGTCACTATTGTAGGACCTTTTTGCATGATTTATATGAGCAGTATGATGTTGATACAGTTGACATTGATGGCATAGTTGCAATGCAATTTCTTCCATGGTTCAAAACTTACGTAAGTTTTTGACAAGTTTTTGCTTATCTATATTGTAAATGTAGAACTGTTGAAACGACCCAATATGTTCATTTTTTTTATGTAATAGGTTACGGATCCTAGTAATCAAATTACTGATCCAATTTTGAAGATGCTTGCATGGGGTCCGTCACAATGAGTACTTACATGGCCAGCTTATTTTGTCAATGGATATAATTTCCACACTTTAACACATGGAGAAGGGAAGAATACTATGAACAGTGGGGTCTGTGTGAGAAGCTCTAGTTACACAGACTCTGATACTGATTTTTTTTGGATGGTTGGATGAGGTAATACAGTTTGAATACGAATTTGAACATCAAAAATATGCATGTTGTTTTGTTCAAGTGTAGGTGGGTTGATCCTACCAAAGGAGTGAAGATTCACCCGAAGTATCACTTGATTGATGTAAATTACAAACGTCTGTATCAGAAAGATGAGCCGTTTATCCTAGCACAATAAGCTATCCAAGTGTACTACGCTCAATATCCTAGTTTAAGAAAAGATAAAGTTGATTGGATGGCTGTATGTAGAACAAAAGCTAGACGAACTATTGAGTCAAGGTGGATTGATGCTGCATTTCAGGAGGATGAAGTCGAATCTGTTCCAGTGGTTACTATTGAAAATGAAATTCAACCTCTAGATGACAACATAAGCATTTTTGTTGATGAGGATAATGAAACGAAAGATGATGAAGAGGAAGAAGACAATTTTGAAGAATACGAAACGACTGATGATGAAGAAGATGATGATGAAGAAGATGATGATGATTATTAATTGAACATAATGTCTTGATGATTTTTGTCATGATATTTTATCTCATTTACTAATTGAAAAGTATATCTTAAATCATTTATCTCATATCATTTTAAAAATATTTATTAATTATAAATTATTTTATTTCATTTATTAATTAAAAATATATCTTAAATCATTTATCTCATTTATTAATTATAAAATATTTTATTTTATTTATTAATTAAAAATATATCTTAAATAATTTATCTCATTTATTAATTATAAAATATTTTATTTTATTTATTAATTAAAAATATATCTTAAATCATTTATCTCATTTATTAATTATAAAATATTTTATTTAATTTATTAATTAAAAATATATCTTAAATCATTTATCCATTTAATTTTAAAAATAATTATTATTTTAATTTTATTATTTTTAAATTGAATAGTATATCTCATTTTTTTAATTGAATATTATATCTCATTTAATTTTAAATAAAATTATTAATTTTAGAAATAGTTTAAATTTTTACTATATACTTTCCCTCTCTCTTTTCCCCCTAATTTTCAACCCTAATTTTTTCCCCCATTTCCCTCCCTCTTTTCCCCCTCTCCCCCTTCCCCCTTCCTCATTTCATCAAAGTATTCCCCCCCCCCCTCCTCTTCTCCTTTTCTCTCTTGAGCCGCCGCCGCCGCCTGCCTTGAGGTATGTCTTCCTTTCTTCTCTTCTCTTTCTCCTCTTTTCTTTCTTCTACTTTTGTTTTTCACTTTTTAAAGTCTTTTTCAAGCTCTAGAGCAGCCGCCGCCGCCGCCGCCTGCCGCCGCCGCCCGCCTTGAGGTATCTCCTCCTTTCTTCTCTTCTCTTTTTCCTCTTTTCTTTCTTCTACTTTTGTTTTTCACTTTTTAAAGTCTTTTTCAAAAATAATTTATTTTTTTATTTTCTAAATAACAACTGATTCTTTTACTCAAGATTATTCTTTGAGCAGGTGGAGAAGTGTTGGAAAATAAAAGAAGGCAATTGGGCTGGTTCGAGAGTGGCGGATGCAATTCTAAGTTTTTATTATTACATTGAAATCATAAGTAAATAATTTAATTTATTTCCAAATTATAATATTCTTAATTGTATAGGAAAATTTTCAAAAGCTGAGTGATGATCATAATACTGCTTCTCAAAGTCTACCGGAGTCATCTTCGAGCACATCAGTTAATGATCAACAACTATGGTTGGAAGCAATTGGAGGAGTAAAGAAGGGTCGAGTTTTGGGGATAGGTTCGGAGGCGAGGATTTATACTTGTTCTAACTCGACTAGAACAAGTAATCTCACTCCAGTACCGGAGCACCATGAATCAGAGTTGGTACAGAAGTTGTTTCGTGAAAACGAGAACATGAAACGACAAATAGAGCGCAACGCTAAAAAGATGGAGAAAATAATGAGTTTCATGTCCGATAAATTTGGTACTGCGCTTGAAGATGATATGAGTGAATCTGAAGATAGTCCCGGTGATATCCCCCCCGACCACCCACCTCCACAAGATTGTGAATGAATTTGATCCCCCTCTTTAAATTTGTATGCTTTAAATTGAATACTTTTATTTTTTGGATTGGAATGTTGAACTATCTTTATTTTAAGTATGTTGCCTTAAATATATTGTCATATTTGAATTTTATTGTTAGAATTAAATTAAATATATTATTATTGAATATAAATTATGAAATTATCGTTGCAATTATCGTAGTAAAATTTGCAATGGATTGGTCGTTGCAATTGTCATTGTAAATGAAAATTATTTTGCAAAGAATTATAGTAAATTATGTCGTTGCAAATTTTGCAACGGAATGTCGTTGCAAAAAATTATTGCAATATAGCAACGACTTATAGTAAATTATGTCGTTGCAAATTTTGCAACGGAATATCGTTGCAAAAAATTATTGCAATATAGCAACGACTTCCATTGCAAATGTCGTTGCAAATAAAATGATTTTGCAACGAATTATAGCTAAATATTTCGTTGCAAAATTTGCAACGGAATGACGTTGCAAATATTCCGTTGCAATATTGCAACGACATTTCGTTGCAAATGTAGTTGCAAATAAAACCCGATTTTGCAACGAATTGTCATCAACTTTGCCACGAATATACCATCACAAAGTCGTTGCAAAATATAAAAAGTCAACTTTTTAAATAACGATTTTTGCAACGGATAAAAATCCGTGGCAATATTTTGCAACGACCAACAAATCCGTTGCTATATAGCAGTGGTACCTATAGCAACGGACAATTTTCCGTTGCAAAAGTCCGTGGCAAATCTGTTTTGCAACGAATTTTTCATGAAATCCGTTGCAAAAATCCGTTGCTATAGGTCTGTTCTTTTGTAGTGTTTGGAACGGTTTTTTGGAACGCATTTTATTTAATTTGGAATGAGTGCACGGATTTTGGAATGGGTTTTGTGATGGGCAACTGCCCGTCCGTACTGGTAGTGTTACAAAATATTGTAATGGGTTAAATAAATCCGTTACAAATTTGGAATGGCCTTGGAACGAGTTTGTACACTACAAAAAAAAATTATTGGAACGATCAATTATATTTTTCTAACATGTTCAATAAATTTAGAACCCGTATTTGTAACAATCAGTTATATTTTTCTAACATGTTCAATAAATTTAGAATGGCCCCAATAACGGTCAGGCTTTCCGTTGCCTTGACAGGCGTTACAAAATATTTGTAATAACTTCTTAAGAGGCCATACTAATTGGACCGGCTTTTGATCTGGCCAGAATAACCGTTACAACTTACGATCAGATGTCAGATGTGGAAAAAAAGAGTTGAAAACTATGTTTGGAGGCCATTTTAGAAAACATTGAATTCGTTTATGGAACGGCTCTTGTAGCACCTATAGTTATAAGTCTATTATGCTACTGCAGTGGTCTTTGTATCAACTCTTGGGACGGTCACTACCTACAAGGAAATGTGGGTTTTTAGTAGCCAATTAATAAAGGCACTTGTGAATTTCGCCTCTAAAAATAGACTTATGAAGACAAATATTTTTAAAAAGTCTTTATATAGCATAATTTAATTTTTTCAGGCACATTTTTAAATGCCTATCCAGAAGGCCTATAAAGAAAAACCTAAAATTGTTTAGCCCATAAATTATATTTTACTTTGCCCACCAAGCCCACAAGTATATGTTACTTGCACATATTTTTCAATCTATTTTTGTAGCCGGTTTTTCGTTTTTCAAAGCTGAACACCTTCTCCTTTCTTAAGTAAACCTTTGATTTTTCAAGTCAAAAACTCCATTGATTTTTCACCTAAATAATTTTCTAGCAATATTTTTATTCTACCGGAGCTCAATGTCTGGTTTCTTCATGTTGGTATGGCCACATGCACTTCGAGCTCAATATCTCACAATTTTTGGTCCTTCGTAATGGTATGGTTGCTTGCGAATTGAGAGGATTTTTTCATATCTCATTAGGGTTTTGCTAATTTTGCTAATTCTATCGTTCTTTTTTTTTTTTTTTTTTTTTTTTTTAGAGTTAGGGATTTTACTGGCTATTTGCAGAATTAGGGATTTTACGAGCTAGAATGGGTGAACCCAGGTAATTGGTTTTTATTAAAATTTTTTAAATGTAAAATTCCTTCGCACGCCAATTTATCCGAAAATTATATTTTCTAGTGAGTTTTTTAGATGATTTATTTTTGTTGTAAATAGAATTTTTTATTTTTTTGATCAGATGTCTATTCTCTATTAAAATTACAAAAAATGATTAGAAGTACAAAAAATTACAGGAAAATTACAAAAAAGTTTCTGAAAACAGTTTGTAAGTTTCAGAAATTTTCATAAAATTACAGAACTTTCTCAAAATTACATAAAAATTTCACAAAAATACAAAAATTTAAGAGTTTTCACAATTTTACACAAATTTTCAGATTTTCAAATTTTAACCCCATATTTTCAGAAATTACCCAATAAAATACACAGAATAATTATCATAAAATACACAATTACCCAAAGTACACAATATAATCATCATAAAAATTTCACAGAAAATAATCATCATAAAATACACAGAAACTACCCAATATTTTCAGATTTGCAAAAACTTACAAACTAATTTACTACTAATTTTAACTTAATTTGTGACCTAATTTACCAAAGAATCATAATAAATTAAATATAGAAAATAATTTTAGAAAAAAATACATAATTTTATTTACTAACCTTGCGGACGGTGGATGGCGGCAGAGGGTGTTGGTGGCGGCACGGGTGGTGGTGGCGAGGCTAACGGACAGAGGGTGGTGGTGGCTAGGAGAGGGCGACAAAGGGTGGGGGGATTTGGACTAAATTAGTACACGGATGTCGATATATCATATCCGGAACATAAGAGTAGTCTTTCAAACTAGTGCATCATTGAATCCAATCATGTGATTTAAAATCAGACTGTCAAATATGATCAAATAGACAGAGTCTTATATGATATAAATCCGGTGCACGAATTTTAGGATATCATATCATTGTCCGTGACTGTATATGATGAATTTTGAACACACACCCCGCAATTCACAGTTGACTTGCAGACATTATGATGTTCGGTGTGGAAATTGTAGCCATCCACAAAGTAACACAGGAATGTTGTTACCTCTGCGCTCGGACTCGAATAATGACACTTCAAGAGCTCCTTGTCCGCGTAGTTCAATTCGAAATAAACCTGCAGTCGTATATATACAATTTTAGTTGACGAGAAACTTTGAACAAACCAAGTTATAAAAAAAAAATCATCAACTTGCATAATGTTGGAAAAAATTCTTGAAATCAGTTGCTAATAGTTGATCAATAATTGGGTCTTTCGAATGGTGGTGCTGGTATAGTTCATTCCGGAATGACCTATTTGCAAGTTTTGTTAAATATATATAAATAAAAATGCACATCACTGTCAAGATTTAAATATATATGTATATACTTACTTATAATACGGTGTGACTACTTCACAGTTGCACAACATATGCGTCTCGATTATGTGGCATTCTGTATTGCTGAGTTATCTCTTCTTTGAGGCCCCACTAGCTCGGCCAAGATGGTTATGAAAATAGAACATTAGATTCTATCATAGTTTCTTGTGAGGTCATCATTTCTACTGGGCCTACTTCGTTTGCAAAGAAGGTGTGGCTCAAAGTAGTGGAAAATGAATACCTTGATTTCTTCGATAATGTATGCCTTGATAATGGAAGCCTCAACATGTGCGTTGTTCTTCACCTTCTTCGTCAAATCACGTTGGAACCACTCAAATGGGTACATCCACCTGTATTGCACTGGACCTCCCACGCGAGCTTCGTATAGCAGGTGAACAATGAGGTGCTCCATTGAGTCGAACAAAGCTAGAGGAAATATTTTCTCTAGGTTGCACATCATTCATTTTTCCAACAGGCAGGGTCTTCCCTTCTCCCTCTATAGGCTCCTTCTCAGGTGGGGGGCCGACAACCTCAACCAACGGCTTCTCTGAGGGGGCATCGACAACAGTAGGCTCAGGTTTTTGGGGCTGCTCCTTGGGAACTTCCGTCTCCATGGGTACAGGAGTAGCATTAGCAGAAGGGTCTTATACCTTATTTCACAACGGTCCCCAACAAATGGTCCAAATCTCATTCTAAGAAGAACCCGCCAGCTATGACATTTGATAATTTGAAAATTGAAGTAAGGATAGACAAAAGCCGAGCTGCTTTGAACCCTAAATCTACTGAAGGAGACTTGACCACTGGGGGAGGAGGAACAATAAAAGGATTTGGGGCCCCTTCTAAAGCCACATTGAAATCCAAAAATGAATCCCCTGCCCCTGCATGAGGGTACCCGTTAGCGGTATATTGCTCTTGGCAGACCTGAAGCCGGACTCCAGGAAAAGGCCTAACTATACTCCCTATCTCCCTCTGGAAGTCCTCCAACTTCTTATAATCCAGCAGGTGGCTCTGCCAATAGGCTTCTAGGTAATGCCGACCCTCCATAGAGTTTGGGAAGTCCTTACAGGCTTTCTCAGTCGCCTTTACCAAAGCCTCAAACTCACTTTTAGTTATATCCAAAAGCTACTGCTTCAGGAGATTGATCTCCTTCTCGAATAATCGAACCATCCCAGGGCCTCCTTCACCTTCCGCCTCGGCTACTTAGCATTCCACCCTTTCTTCCAACCTCTTCCTCTGACCATCCGCCGAAAGGGGAGGTGAGACTTGAAGCCAGGACAATACCTCCCCCAACACTATCGTTTCTTGAGATGTACAGAAGTAGAAAAAATGTCGTAGCTGGAAAGACATTATAGGATACACAAACTCAGGATTAACCAGGGAAAGAGGAAGATCACATTACCTTAGCAGCATAGCAAAAGAGGAGGCTCATGAGGTCCTCCGGGGGTTGGAAGACAAAGTAAGCTTGTCCCTCGAGAGCATATTCCCATTCACAAATTTGGCAAATAGAGTGGACACCCTCTGGCGCTTCCACACGATAGAATGGTGTGAATAGAGACCCCACACAGGCACAAAATGCTGGCGCCTGAGGGAGGAATCACTTTCCTCCTGAGAAGGAGGAGGTGGAGGGATAGGGGAAAGGGTGGTTGCAGAGCGAGTAGACACCTGAAGGGGGACGCTAGAGGAGGAGCCCATTTTAGCCCCCTTGGGAGGGCCCTGAGAAGCTGAGGCTGCTCGCTTCCCTTGGGATTCTCTGGGTATTGGTGTCCCCACAAAAGTGTACGAAGAAGGAACACTTGCCTCCCCCATGACAACCCTCGATTCCACCCCGAAGATACTTGTTAAAAATTATCCTCTCTACAAAACAAAAGATTGCATTAGAACAATGCACTATTCTAGCTAAAAGAAACATAAAAACGGAGCTCCCAAAGCATTAATACTCAGTGGCTCCTCAAGAGGGACTGCTTTGGGGCTTAAACGGAAGTGGGATAGAAGTTTCTCATCCACCAACCCTCGACAGTCAGGGGTGAGGGTTTAAGTCTTCTAGAAGGGCAGACAAAGAGGAAAACCTATCTCTCACAGAAAACGAACGGGGCATCATAGATCTATTCATGTGGAAAGGCCCAGCGGGAGGGAGGAAGCACGTAAAAGAAGTTGCCCTCCATAATTTAGGAGTGTTGGGAGTAGGTAGGAAGCGAACCCTACAATAGGGGGGAAAGTGAAAAATCCCAAGTTAGGACTTTTTCAGTTGAAAACAAGCAAGAAAGCTTTGGCTCGATGGGGTAAAAGCATTATCCTTAAAACCTACAGCTAAACCTGCCAACAAAAGGAAAGAATTGGGTGTCAGTTAGTTTAGGGGACCTTGAAAACTCGAGAGACCTCCTCAAAAAGATTAGGAATAGAAACGTTGAGGCCAGTCTTCATTTGAGCAGTAAAAAAGCACAGGCACTTAGGGAGAGGGATATCAGGTTGACTATCCGGAGAAGGAATGAGAGGGGTATAGCAATCGGGAATATTGTACTCCTCCATTAGTTGGCGGGCATCCGCAGTCCCGATTGAGGAGGGACCCTATCCAGAGGGATGGGGATAGTGGCTCTCTCCCCTTATCCTCCTACCACCGGAGGCTCCGCCTCCTCCTCACCAGGAGAGGAATCTGCCACCTCTTCCTCTTCCTGCTCCTCTCCTAGGATCCCCCCTTCCTCACAATAAAGTTCATCTATTAAGCGGCATTGGGTTTCTGCTGCTATCTGCAAGCTCCAATTCCGGGCCCCTCCGAAGGAGGACAGGCCAAAGTCTCTCTCCCCCCCCCCCCCCAACCTAAAGTTACCTTAGAAGAATCCATCACCTAACAGTCATTCTCCAACAAAGCGCATGGACTCATCTAAGGACGCCATTTGAAATAAATAAAAAAGTCAATAAAGAGAGAATATTAGAGTAATAAGATAGAAAGAGAGGTAGGTTAATGTACAAGAATATCGGCACAAATAGACAAAGCAAGCAGAAACCATATGGATCTCTCTCCTAATCATGGGGAAGGGAAGAGTGAACGAAAGAAAGAGGATTAAGAAACGTTGTTAAGAAAGAAAGTGGAGAGGCGGAAGTTTCAGTTACCAATAGATGTGGCCAGGAGCCACCACTTATTAGGGGGTTACATTGGCAGGAAGTTACCCGTAGGGGAAGTTACCAATAAATGTCCCCACGTATTGAATGTCCGGCTCACATGCCCGAATATCGAGACAGCCTGCGCCCTAGCCATCACGTCTCGGCTGATAGCACCTACCAAACACCGAGAAGATTGTTCCCTCTTTTCTTATAGAAGAAGAACTTCTTCCAAAGGGCAAGTGCTCGAGATATTTCTGGTAGTGAGACACTACTCTAAGGAGGATCAAGGCTATCTCCTTCTCCTCAGAGTGCAGGGGGAAGGGGCTTGCAATTGAATGATATGTCTAAAAATTGATAACCCGAAATGAGAAGCCCAACACATAAAGGCCTAATCTAAAGGTAAAAAGGACTCAAAGCCCGAGGCAGAGCTTAATGGTTTTTGGTCTACAGGGCCCAACCGACAGAAGCCCTAACCTAAGGCGCATGGGCCTAAGGTGACCATGGCCGCCAAGGAAGTTGGGTCGGTCCAAGTGGCAAGCGGTTAAGCGTCACGTCTTATCCTATCTTGCAGTTGCCCAACCAACAAACAACCTCCTCCCCAGTGATCTCCTCAACCAAAAATCGAACTTCGAGGAAGCGTATTTGTTTAGACTTTTGAGGGGGCTTATCTACTATCAACTATTTCCCAAGTCCTTGGGGGAAAGCACTCCTCAGTAGTCAAGAGACTTCACCTATAAAAGGTTGCCCTCTCCTCGGTAGAGGGTAACTGATGAGTTCCCAAAATGACATGGTTTTGTAGTGTTTTCAACCACCTTTTTTATATTAAATGACTTTTAACCATGTGAAATGTGGTGTTTGCAGCTAAAGAGGGACTTTTGAATGAAGAAAGGATGCAAAATAAGAGAAAATGATCAACTAAAGTTCTGGAATAAAAAATGGGGGACATAATTGAAAGTACGACTAGACATGCCCACGTCTAATGATGTAGAGAAGCCAGCGAAAGGAAGGAAAGAGGCTCGGGTTTTCTGGACTGTAAACGCTGATACATGAGAACTTCTCAATTTTTAGAAGTCCTTCCATCCTTAGGAGTCATATTTTGAGTCAAATACTTAGTGGCAACGCAACATAATTTATCATGTCGTAGTGGTCGGATATGTTGTGGGGAATGCATAATCTAGCCTAAATAAATCCTCGTGAGAATTTGGTTGATAGAACTAGGTCTTTCTAATTGTTAATGTTGTTAATAGATTAAATCTTGAGAACGTTCTCAGGGTTGTCTATTGATTAGGGAATTAGCCAATGGACATTGCTTGGCTAACGACACGGTAAGGAAAGGTGAGGTCATTAGGTCGTAACAATGGCCATAACTACTTTATCTATTTTGTACGATTGTCATCTTTGCATCTATGATCAACCTTGGAATCGAGCATAAACCTGTCTTCAACTGGAAATCTCTTCTCATATTTTATTCACTCTTTGAGTTTATCTCATAGTTAATTAGTATTTTTCAATCAAAACACCCCTTCGTTTATTTTTCTTTCACTCGAAGGAATTAATTTAGAACCAACCTCTATAGATCAATCCTACTCACTACTTCTATAGGTTTTTGTCTAGGAATTATTTTTGGTGGATTGGACACTCATCAAATTTTGGCGCCGTTGCCGGGGATTGGTTCTTTTAAATTAATTTCTTCCTAGTTACTATAGTTATTTGTTTTCGTGCCACGATTTTCTCGTGTAGGTGAACTTGAATTCGATCTCGAAATCGAGAAGACCGCACGGAGACTTCGGAAGGAAATCAAGCAACGAACCGAAGAGGCCTCTACCTCTTCCACTCTCGTCACCAAAATAGAGCAAATGCTGAACGACGCTGATTTTTCCAGCGAATCCGACGAAGAAATCATGGCTCAAATTCTAGAAAGATCGATCAAAGAGATGGCTTCTCCCAACCTCAACCAACAACCTCTTTGCATAGACTACCCAACTTTACAGGTAGATTTTGAACTTAAATCCGGACTCATACATTTACTCCCTTCTTTTCGTGGTCTTGCAGGTGACGATCCACACAAACACCCCAAAGAATTTCACGTAGTGTGCTTCGACATGCGACCTCAAGGAGTCACCGAGGAGCATGTCAAACTTCGTGTCTTCCCATTCTTCTTAGCCGACAACGTAAAGGATTGGCTCTACTGTTTGCCATCGGGATCTATCACCACCTGGAATGACCTCAAGAAACAATTCCTCAAAAAATACTTCCCCGCCTCTCGAGCCACGGCAATCCTGAAAGACATTAGTGGAATACATCAAAATTCTGAGAGAGTCTCTTTGAATATTGGGGAAGGTTTAACCATTTAGTGGAGAGTTTCCCACATCACCAAATCCCGCCATATTTATTGATCCAATACTTTTACGAAGGATTAACATGCTCGGATAGGGCCTTGGTGGACGCGGCAAGTGGCGGTGCTCTGTTTGACAAAACACCTACAGAAGCATGCAATCTACTTAACACCATGGCATCTAACACCCAACAATTTGGCGCTCGATATGATCATCCATCGAAAGGGGTTAGCGAGGTGCATATGGCCTCTATTGAAAATTGTTTAGATAAATTGACCTCACTTTTTGAAGGATTTATTGTAGGACATTCTCAACACGTAAAAGCTTGTAGCGTGTGCAACACCATCGGACACCCCACCGATGCATGTCCCACACTCCAACAGGGACCCACCGAACACGCCGACGCCATAGGTGAATTTTTCGGGCAGCCACAGAGAAAAATATGACCCCTATTCTAGCACGTACAATCCCGGGTGGCGAGATCATCCGATCTTAGCTATGGCACCCAACCTCAGAATTTTCATAAATTTTTGTATAGACCACCTGGACCGCCTCCTCCCCCGTCTGGTTCTAAACTGGGTATATCTCTCGAGGAACCAATGAAAACACTTGCCGCCAACACCTACTAATTCCAACAGAGCGTCCAACAATTCCAACAAGAGACTCGCACAAGCATTCAAAATTTGGAGTCTCAAATGAGTCAATTGGCATCCTCTGTTAGTCGATTGAAATTCCAAGGTAAGTTACCCTCTCCAACCATAGCTAATCCAAAACAAAACGTTAGTGCTATTGTCTTGCGCATCGGAAGAGAGTTGCAGCCCATCAAGGATGGAAATAGCACTAAGCGTGGGCACGTAGAACAGGGTAAAACAGAGCAGAAATTCAAGATGGCTCAAAAGCAAGCTGATGAGCCCAACCAAACTGACGAGGAGTATCCCAAGGTATGGGTGACCAAACCTCCTTTCCCAGAAGATTTGCCAAGTCCAAGAAAGAAGAAGAGGACAAAGAAATCCTTGAAACCTTTCACAACGTAGAAGTAAATATTCCCTTGCTCGACGCAATCAAAGGAATACCTCACTATGAAAAGTTGCTCAAGGAATTGTGCACCAACAAACGCAAACTGAAAGGTAATGAGAGGGTAAGTATGGGAGAAAATGTATCCACTATTCTTCAAAGAAAACTACCTCCTAAATGCAAGGATCCGAGTACGTTTTCTATCCCTTGCAAAATTGGTAAGATTGGAATTGAAAAGGCTATGTGTGATTTGGGTGCTTCCATCAATGTTATGCCTCTTGCTATCTATGAATCTTTGCACGTTGGTCCTTTGAAAGAAACCGGAGTGGTTATTCAACTTGCGGACCACTCGATTGTGTACCCTTTAGGAGTTTTGGAGGATGTTCTTGTGCAAATTAATGAATTGATTTTTCCTGCTGTTTTTTACGTGCTTGATATGTCGGAGGATAACTCCCCAAATTTCACATCCATCTTGCTAGGAAGACCATTCCTTAAAACCTCTAAAACTAAAATTAATGTAGATGCCGAAATTCTCTTTATGGAGTTTGACAATGAGGTCATTAGATTTAGCATTTGTGGTGCCACGTAACATTCTAATGAGGTGCATTATGTTTCTCTCACATATTTTCTTGATCTTGTGGAGGCGAAAAATGCTAAGTTTGATGGTAATTGTGCATCCAAGGCAAACACCAATACAAACCTCTCCTCAAGTCCGAGAACTTATAAAAACTAAACATTTCATCTTAAAATAAGTTCGAAGAAGAATCCTTTCATGAACCTCAAAGTTCTTCTAAATCCACACCATCACCGAGTGCACTATGTAGAAGAGGTGGATTTAGAGTGTACAATTTATTCAAGTTGAGGCATAACAACGTCTAGCCAAAGACGTTAAAGAACTGCGCTACGTGGCCCTGAGGAGATTATTCTGGAATTCACTGTCTATATTGAGTATAATCCTCCACGCCTTGAGGAGATTATTGTGGATGCTGATACAATTAAGGGGAAGGGGAAGGGTAAGGGCAGGGCAAAGAAAAAGATAATCTTTGAAGAAGACTTTCAGTTTTTAGGAACAAGTAGTACAATTGATTGGAGGAACCAACAAGGGTGGGTGACTTGGGTGTTGATGAGAATGCTCTTAGTGAGAATGTAGATGAAGATGAATTAGATGAAGATGAATCTGATGAAGATTTCATAGAGAATGATTATGACATGAACAGTGATCATAGTGAAGATGATGATGAGTTATACAACAAATATGTGGATGAAACAAATGAGGGGAATGAGACAAAATCTGAAACATCTTCAGATTATGATTCAGAGGATGTAGTGATTAGTGATGCTGATATGGATGAACATAGAGTATCAGATGATGAGGATGTTGGGTCTGATCATCCTGTTTTTAATCCTGCTGAGATGTATGATCCTTCACTTGAACTAGGAATGATATTCAACTCAAAGGCAGAATTCAGAAAAGTTATCCAATCACATGGGGTAAAACACAAGAGAAGCATAAAATTCACAAAGAATGACTTATTTAGGGTGTATGATGTGTGCACAGGTGAAGGCTGTCAATGGAAAATACATGCTACTAAGATCAAGAATGAGCAAACATTCCAGATTAATTTATACAAATCTGAACATACATGTCCACAAGTCTTCAAGGTGAGAAATGTGAAGACAAGCTGGTTAACTGAGAGATTTCTGCAAGACTTCAAGATAGACCCAAAAAGGAATGTTAAAGGGTGGAGGGTAGATATAATGAATGAGAGCAGCAAGAAATTTTAAAGGTAATCTGTGTCCAAAAATTTAGAAAATAGTGCAGAAAAATGTGGATAAAATAGGTGATTGCATTCCTATTAAATCAAATGATAAGCATTATCAAGTATCATGTTATGATGATAGTCAATTTTTCTGTGGATTTGGAAAAGAGAACCTGTACTTGTCGTATTTGGCAGCTTTCAGGCATCCCATGTAAGCATGCATGTAGTGCAATCTTCTATCAAAACATGATGCCTGAAGATTTGGTGCATCCATATTATTCTGTTGACACATATAAGCAAGTATGTGAACCTGCAATCTTGCCAATAAGTGGGAATTGTTGTGGATTGAGACATATTTTATCCCACCATTACCTTCGAATTTTGGGAGAGGGCGTGGAAGGCCTGCTGGTGCCAGAAGAAGGGAACCGGATGAACAACCTGTCAAGGGCAAAAAGAGAAAGGGTAAGAAAGGGGCTAATCAGATTAAACTCAAGAGGCAACATGTCACCCACCATTGTAGAATATGTGGTGAAGCTGGCCATAATGCAAAGGGATGTGCATTATGGCAAGACATGGATGCACTAGGATTGGAAAGCATTCCAGTTGATGTGTTTCCCAATAGGTCAGTTACCGAACTTTTGTTCACATTATGTTTATGTCTTTAAAATCATTATACTGATGTATTTTACTGTTTATATACTATGTACAAGGGTTCTAAAAGTGGTGGACCTGCAAGGAAGCATAAACCAAGAAAGCACAGGATTTATGTTGACCCAATGAGGGTAGGTTCAGTTTTTAATTTTCTAAAGATGTCTTCTATTTTGTATTAATTGGCTTTGTTGCATTACAGGAGTCTGTGGCTACTCTAGAACCTGTTGCTAGTGGGAATCCAGATATCTTACCTCCACAGAATGCACATGGGTTTGCACAGGAGGATGCACCTACTCAGACCATTTTGAAAGAACCTGGTCCTGCAATCACCCCAAGCATCTCAACCAGGTCCATCAATGTACGAGCAATTGTAGATGGCCCACAACAACAGTACATCAATGCATGCACATTTCACTCTGCAGCCAAGGTTGAATATCAGAGCACCTTCTCCAATGACTGGCACTGCATTTATGCCAAGCTTCTCAAGCAGGCCATCTATTCCAGTTCCAAGAAATTTTTTTAAGCAAAGTGGGGAAAAGTATGTGAACTTGTCAGCATGGCCAAATAATCAAAGTGATGGGGATACAGAGAATATGTAGATGGCAGTTAAAGTGTGAAGTTAGTGCACAATGCATATTTTGTGGAATGGGTTGATAATGTATGGTGCAGGGTATATGCATTTTGTATTGAAACCAGAACACTTTATTGGGGGATGTTGGTTTTTGTCACTTTTTGTTTACTGTCAGCCACATTCACTATTTTTTATTGAATAGTAATTGCAGATTTTTTAATGTTGTGTCACTTATTGCACTTTATTTTATGTCTTCCTTTTGGCAGTTTGTTATTTGTTTCTTGTATGGGAATATATTGCACAGGAACCATACTTTTGTGGATTTCAAAATGTTCACCAAATACAGCCAAAACTCATCAATTTGTCATTAAACAAACTAGCCAAATATTACATACAAATCACACTTCTTAATACATAGAAATCCAATGTTCAAATCCCACATAAGTACCTACACCTAAACTAGTACATCACATACATATGTCTTCTACAAACACCTCACAGTCACAGTAATCAAATGTCCCCATCTCCAACAAGTATCTTCTTTCTGAAACTAGATGTGCATGTCTTCTTCATTCCCCAGATCACCCAAATGCAAAAAAGACACACCAAACTCACTAAAGCAACCAACTTCATCATCTTTTGGTTGTTGCTCTTTAACCTCTTAATCTCTACCTCCATTGCATTCTTCCTTCTTAACAAACCCGAAATAATCGCCCGAGCCCTTCTACATATTGGGGGGTCCTCCCACTCAAAGTATTGACAACCACCATTCTTCAGCAAATACAAAAAGTCACAACAGAGAGTTCATAAGAAAAAGACAGGTGGTTTTCAAATTACGAAATAAAAGAAAATGGAAATGAAATCTTACATTATACTCTCGGCAAGATTTGAACCTCCTCCCTGGATTGAGTTCTGTCCATGAGGTTCGTAACACAACTCTTCTCCCACAATAACAATCAACCTCACCTGTAATAGTTGACATTTTTGAATTTCTTCGATTTCTACCAAAGCCCTTAAGTAATGTGTGATCTTTTGCTCGGTGAAGAACTAGGGTTCTTCGTCTGAATTTGGGGGAAAGAATGAGGAAGAGAACTGCATTTCTATCGATGTTAATATGTAGTGCAAGTCCACGTGGCTGGGTGACGTGGAATTTTAAACACGTCACCCTTGCCACGCCATCACAGGTGGAAATGAAATGTGCCACGTAAGATAAGTGGCCGGATAAAAGAGAAACCCCCAATTTTTAAGTGGCACGTGCGGATCATGTGACAATTTCCGGCCAAATTAGGCTAATTGTTCTCAAATTGCCATTTTTTGGGACATAATGTCCTAAATTGTTAATTTGGAATCGATCTGGACTAAATTTGCCACCGCCTTAAAGAAAGTGGACCAAAATTGCATTTTATCCAATTTAATAAGATTAGTACCTTTTTTAAAAAACTTCTTGATATTTATTCCTTCATATATATATATATATATATATATATATTTATAGTTTTTAAAGTTTAGTATTTTATGTATTATTTTGATACTATTCATTTTAAATTATGTTGTGCCCTAGTAAAATAATATTTTAAGGTACTTCAAAACATCTAACAAATTAATCACATAGACATATTATTGGGGGCCTGTTTTTTTTTTTAAGTAGTTTAGAGATATTGGGACTCTTAAAATAGTCTTCTATTGATAGAATTTTCTTCTTTTATAGCTAATTTTTATTTATTATTAAAAAAATAACTTAAGTAAGGGCATAAATATCTTTTCACAATTAAAACAAATACATAAAAAATTCACCCATTTACATATACTATAAATATAGATAGATATTTGTAGAGTATAAATAGTTTTTGTTATATGTTAAGAGGTTAAGAATTTTATAAGTTCAAATTATAACGAAATAGATTTTTGTTTTTACTTACTAGTAACCACTATCCTCGCGCGCACAAAATTTTAAATGTAAGTTAAGGTAAATACAAAATTATTCTAATTATAAAAAAAAAGATTATATATCCATTATACTGTGATAGGATTCATCCATTTGTAGATATAATGAATTCACATAGAGCACCTGCTTCCTATACAATATTGTGTTGTTAGTAAACAAGCAATGACTATTCTATTTGATTCCTTATTCATAACTTTATTCCGTTTGTTTCTTGAAAAAAAACACAAAAATTAATTCTTCTATTTACTTTCTTTTTCTTAATCCTTTTCTCAACTTCCTTCAATCGACGAAGGAGACGGAGGAAAGGGATTCAAAATAAAAGTTAGAAATTTGGGTTTTAGTGAGCTGCAAAAGAAATTGTGGGCAAAAATTTTCAATTTGCAAAATATTTAATAGAATTAATGGATATTTGTAGAGAGAGTAATGAAAATTTAAATAAAGAATTTGGTGAATACTTCATTTCACATGTTATATTATAGTTTTATATATACAAAAAGGAGTAATTTAGTTTTGTAAAATAAATCAAATAAATATGGAAATGAAGATGATAACATGGAATTTTGTTTTTTTCTTTTTAAAAATAAGGGTTCATAAAAAGGGCAATTAGGTAGTTTAAAAATTGATATGAGAACACCGATATTGTGTTAAATCTGTTTGCCCTCCACAAATAATAAATTTCTCTTTGTCAAAAGAAAATGGATTATGCAAAAACAAAGGGTAAATTTTATAAAATGCTAAAATAACTTTCATTCTAGACATAAAAAAATATTTTTTTTATATTAGTATAGATAATTAGTAGAGAATATAATGGCTTACTTTCTTAATATTAATTAGTCAATAATTATTCATTAAGCTTTACTTTTTTAATTTAAGGTACCATGATTTCACTTCACAATTAAAATATTAAATATAATATTACTTATATATATATTCATTCTTTTAATTGATTTTTCTTTCGATATTTTCAGATTATTTAATACACTCTTATCTTCAATATCTGATATTTGTTTTCTTTTTTATTTTTATAAATATTATTTATTACAATTTTAATATATTTTAATATAAAAATTAAATATATCCATAAATTTAAAATTTAAAAAGATATATATGAAAAATTTCATGAAAATTATTTTTTAAATAAAAATTTGTGGTGAACACTTCATTTCACATTTATTTTTATAAATATGATTTATTACAATTTTAATATATTTTAATATAAAAATTAAATATATCCATAAATTTAAAATTTAAATATATATATATATATGAAAACTTTCATGGAAATTCTTTTTTAAATGAAATTCTTTGGTGAACACTTCATTTCACATAGAATATTACAGTTTTATACTACAAAAAAAAGGTAATTTATTATTACAAAATAAAATAAATCAAACAAATATAAAAATAAAGATGAGAACATGTAAGTGTTTTTATGTTTTTTTTAAGGAATGAGGGTTGATAAAGAACATATTAATTACATGTTTCTTATTAAGATCAAATTTTGGAGAAATATATTAACATATTAGATTGTGAGAGAGGTTTTAGACTTTTTATTAGATTTTAATTTGTAGAAGGAAAAAAAAAGGAAATGAAAAAGATGGTGTGGGAACATGGGTAGTTATGGCAAGAGGGTATATTTGGTAGTTTGTAAAATTGGTATGAGAACTACCAAGAAGATGATGAATTTTCATTTTTATCCTCCATAAAATATTAATTTCATTCTATAGAAAGAAATAAGAAATGTATTATATAAAAAGTAAAGGGTAATTTATGTAAAAATCACAAAAAAACTGTCATTTTAGACACAAAATAACATTCTCTTTTATAAATAATATAGATACAAATATATATATCGTTAGAAGACCCTTGAAATTATTAATAATTTATTTTAACGTGTTAGAAACACGTGATTATAAGAACATATTAAAAATAAAGATGAGAACATGTAAGTGTTTTTATGTTTTTTTTAAGGAATGAGGGTTGATAAAGAACATATTAATTACATGTTTCTTATTAAGATCAAATTTTGGAGAAATATATTAACATATTAGATTGTGAGAGAGGTTTTAGACTTTTAATTAGATTTTAATTTGTAGAAGGAAAAAAAAAGGAAATGAAAAAGATGGTGTGGGAACATGGGTGGTTATGGCAAGAGGGTATATTTGGTAGTTTGTAAAATTGGTATGAGAACTACCAAGAAGATGATGAATTTTCATTTTTATCCTCCATAAAATATTAATTTCATTCTATAGAAAGAAATAAGAAATGTATTATATAAAAAGTAAAGGGTAATTTATGTAAAAATCACAAAAAAACTGTCATTTTAGACACAAAATAACATTCTCTTTTATAAATAGTATAGATACAAATATATATATCGTTAGAAGACCCTTGAAATTATTAATAATTTATTTTAACGTGTTAGAAACACGTGATTATACGATAATTTTTTATTTGAAAACTTAATATTTGATATTTGATCGGCTTAAAATAAAATTTGTTTCCAGAACTTAGATCTCATCAATCAGATATCATTGATCTTGTGCCAAAAACTCCTAATTAATTACAAAATAAGACTTCATATTGCATAAATTGGATAAAAATGAATAAAATTTAAATTAGTAAATTCACTTACTATTTGATACAAATCTTAACAATTTAAAAATACAAATTTGCAATATGTAGAAAAAATCAAATATATATGAAACATATCAGTACTAACTTTAAAAAAGCATAGCTTCAATCTGTACTAAAAGCCACTTACTACTAAATAACATGTTTATAGTTGATAAATCCATAAATTCGAAATAAAATAAGATGGTGAGAAATAAAATACTTCAAAGTATGTCTTCTCAACAAAAAGTTTGAATATTTTTTCTGATTAAGTAATTGTACATATAGACCATGAAAATGCATTAAAGAATGGTGTTTGATACTACATGCATTAAGTAATTGTGCTTTGCATCTTTGATCTTTACGTGTAAAATACAAATAAATGGCATATGAGTCTATATATATATAGAAGATAGCAGAAAAGGAAAAAAAAATAAAGAGCATATTAATTATATTTTTCTTATTAAGACCGAATCTTGAAAAAATATATTAATATATTAGTTTGTGAGAGAGGTTTTAGACTTTTAATTAGATTTTAATTTGTAGAAGGAAAAAGAAAAGGAAATGAAAAAGATGGTGTGGGAACATGGGTGGTTATGGCAAGAGGGTATATTTGGTAGTTTGTAAAATTGGTATGAGAACTACCAAGAAGATGATGAATTTTCATTTTTATCCTCCACAAATAATTAATTCATCTTATAGAAAGAAATCAACAAATGTATTTTAAAAAAAGCAAAGGGCAATTATTGTAAAAAAATACATAAATAACTTCCATATTAGACACAAAAGAAGGTTTCTTTTTATAATTAGTATAGATTATTTTTATTTTTTTTTGCTTCTTTATTTGACCCCATCTCAAGCCGGCCTCAACCGAGTACCTGTGCGCCGTTAGTTCAATATCTATAAATAAATACACCAACTTTTTGTCGATGAAGTGAGTGATAATCCTACTCTGGTACCACTTGTTGAGTTCATATTGTAGGTGCCGAACCCAACAAACCTTTATCTAGTTAAACGTAATATAGGCATAATTGCTGTGATCTACGGACCACTTACTAAAAAAATTGAGTAGCACCTCACTTACAATTACACCTTGCTCCACTCAGATGCACACTAACTTTTAAGTGTCAATCAATAATTTTATGATCTATACTTCCATACGACTTTGCAAAACGAATCAAAAGTTGGCATTCTTTATTGCATTTCCTCTCTCGTATACATATTCCGACCACAGTTACGTTTTCGCAGCTTCCATGGAAAGTCCTGATCAGCTGCCCGCCGGAACCTTACAGCAGTCGTGGTTGCTGCTTCTGCCGGGCCGTGCATATTTCTCCAACCACAAATATAGACCTCTAGGAGAAACAAATCAGTCGAATCAGGTTGTTTCCAAGCAAGAATTTGTAAGAGAACCGAAACGGGTGAATCGCATTGCATGGCCAATGTTAGTCGTGACAGTATCAAACTCTCTTTCCCGCCTTCTGCCTATATTCATGTTGGGCCACCTGAATAAGCTGTCTCTGTCGAGTGCATCCATCGCTATCTCCTTCTGTAACGTTACCGGATTCAGCGTTCTTGTAAGGCCTTAACGCCCTGTTGTTGAATTTAATTCCCGCCATTGCAGAGTCTTAACTCAATTACTCGATGCAGTTTGGAATGGCCGGTGCACTTGAAACTTTGTGCGGGCAGGCATATGGAGCTGAGCAGTACACACAAGTTGGAACGTTCACGTATGGCGTGATTTTAGGCCTCTTTCTGATTTGTATACCGATATCCGTCTTGTGGATGAACACGGGGAAGCTATTAGTGTTTCTGGGCCAAGATCCTTTAGTCTCGAAAGAAGCTGGAGTCCTAGCCGCCTGGCTCGTACCAGCACTATTTCCGTATGCAATCCTTCAGTCTCTGATTCGATATTTGCAGTCTCAGAGTTTGATCCTTCCGATGCTTTTGAGCTCACCAGCATCGCTGTTGATCAATCTTGTTCTTGGTTGGACTTTTGTACTCAAGCTAAATCTAGGCAATGCTGGAGCAGCACTTTCTGTCGGCTTATCGATTTGGCTAAACGTGTTACTTCTCGGACTTTATGTGAAGTATTCATCGGCGTGTAAGAAGACTCATGCTCCATTCTCAAGGGAAGTTTTCTTTAGTCTCCGGCAATTCTTCCGATTCGCCGTCCCTTCTGCTATGATGGTTTGGTGTTTCACTATATCAAGATGTTCACGCTTTCATGTTTAGATATATATATATAGGGAAAAAAGCAATTTTGGTTTACTGAGGTAGAGTGGTGGCAGTTTCAGTCCCGATCAATTCAAAATTTGCTAGAAAGGACAGTAATTTATAAAAAAGAATAATTTTGGTCCAAAAAAAATTCTAGTTGGATCAAAATTTGTCACATGACCTGCATCTGATACCTAAAAATTGAGAATTTTTGAACTTTTATGCCAAATTAGGGTCATTTAAAAAATTTATGTTTTTCATAAAGTACAATAATTTGTTGTAAATCTTGAATTGGGATAGATTGAAACTGCCACCAGCACTTATATGTTAGTGGACCAAATCGAATTTTTTTTTTTTTCACTTTTTCCTGATGCAATTTTGGTCCACTAATATAGTTGTGGTGACAATTTTAATCCAGGCAATCCGAGATTTGCAATAAATGACATAATTTATGAAAAAAGGCAATCTTGGTCTAAAAAATCCTAATTTAGTAGGAATTTCTCTCATGAGCGGCACGTGACACCTAGAAATTGGGTAGTATTAAGCTTTTCGGCCAAATCACTATTTTCTAGACCAAAATGCCAATTTTTTTTTATAAATTACAATCCTTTCTTGCGAATTTCGAATTTGGATAAATTGAAACTGACACCACCCATATATTAGTGGACAAAAATTACATTTTTCGAGATATATATAACATTAACTTTCTTCGAAATTCATTAATCTTTTCTTCTGTTAAATAAGTTACTTCGTATGTGATTCTTAATTGCGAAACATGATCACATAGTTTGGAATGGTGGTCGTTCGAGATAGTCGTATTTTTTTCTGGGCTACTGCCAAATCCGCAGCTTGAAATGTCCGTTCTCTCTATATGGTATGTTTCTCCTTCTAACACTACGTTTGCCTATTCGACTATTTGAAGACTGAAGTACATTATTTCACCTAAATGTTCACTTTAAATGCAGCATGACATTTAGTGCTTTGCATTTCCAAGTACCCAATGCTTTTGGTATTGCTGCAAGGTCTGTGTTCAAATACAAATGTTTTCACCTTTTCAACTTTGGTACAAGCATATTTTTTCGAGGAAATAACATTTTTCGTTCTGTAACTTGAGGTCTTTTTACTTTTGGTTCCATTGATTAAAGGATTATCACTTTGATATCGTAACGTTAAAAAGGTAGCACTTGATCACATTCGGTCGAGAAAATTGCAATTTTGATCCCAAAGTATACGGAGGTTTGCAATATTAGTCTCATACTTTCTGGAATCACCAATATTAGTCCCAAATTTTAGGAAAACATTGCAAAGTTAGTCCCACCTTGAAAAAATTACAACTTTTTGGATTAACTTTGCAACTTTTGGGACAAACTTTGGACTAATTTTGCAATATTTTGCTAAAATGTGGGACGAATTTTGCAACGCCTTTATAAAGTTTGGGACTAATATTGCTACGGTGGGACTAACTTTGCAATGTTTTCCTAATGTACTAATGTTGGCTATTTCAAAAAGCATGGGACTAATATTGCAAACCACCCTACATTGTGAGACCAAAATTGCAATTTTCTCCATTCAGTCACATGCATATGTTACGAGATTTTACTTTTGGTCCTATAACTTTAAAAAAGTAGTGGTTTTTAGTCCCATGCACCTACCTGCGATGTGGCTTTTTCCGTTAAATATCTTACGGGAAGGTACCATAGGACCAATAGTGAGAATTTCGTAACAAATGAGACCAAAAATAAAAAGACTCTAAGTTATGGGACGAAAATTGTTATTTCCACATATATTTCTACAATTATGTATAGTTTAATAGTATGCCACGACAATTTCAACAGCACACGGATTTCAAATGAGCTGGGAGCTGGGAATCCACAGGCAGCTCGACTTATTCTATGCACTGTGCTGATTTTAGCAGTCGAGGAGTTTGTTTTAGCAGCAACAACTATTTTCATCTGTCGCCGTGTGCTGGGATATGCTTTTAGTGAGGATAAGAATGTCGTGATTTATGTTCAAGAAATGACTCCTTTCCTCTGCCTCTCTATCATTGTCGATAGCTTGCAAGCTATACTTTCTGGTGAATCCTTTACCTTTCTACGCATCTTTCTCAATGTTTTCGTTTACAATAACTAGTCATCGTAGCATGGCGTACCTGCGTGCATATAATAAATATTTTTTGCGCTTTACAATATATTATAAATAAGAGTAAAATATATAAACTAACACATCACACATTAAAAAAAAAGGAAATAAAAAAAAGAAAGAAAAAACTAATTTATCAATTAATATAAAATTTGAAAAGTTAAATAATTAAAGTAGTTATCATATCAGTTGGGTTATTTTTGGCATTACAAAAAAGTGGTGTGGCGGTGTCATTAACCGCCATTTGTGAATAAAAAAAGGGGTTTTTTTCATATAATAATATAGATTACAAAAAAGTGGTGCAGTGGTGTCATTAACCGTCATTTGTGAGTAAAAAATGAGTTTGTTTTATATAGTAGTATAGATAATGGACCTAATACTTCCTTTTCGAAAAAATTACATTTATGTCTCCAAAAGTTAGTCTCTTTACAATTTTGATCGATCATATTGTTTCTTAATCATAAGGGAAAGTAACAGTGTCCGTCCTGTAATGTACGATCTTTCCACTTTGGTCCCATTAGGTTCGAAATTCTCACTTTTAGTCCCGTAACTTTTAAATAACACTTAATTTTGGTCTCATGACACATTTTCATATGATATTTTAATCGAAAATACCACGTGCTTAGCATGTAACCATTAGGATCTTTACATTTTGGTCCCATTGGTTACGAGATTCTCCCTTTAAGTCCCATGCACTTAACAACCACGTGACATTTTTCCATTATATATCTACAGAAAGGTGTCATTGGACCAATATGCTACTTTTTAAAAGTTAAAGAACAAAAAATGAGAATCCCATAATCAATTGGACCAAAAGTGGAAAGACCCTAAATTTTGGGACGAAAAATACTATTTTCCCTGATCATCACATTGTAGCCCATAATTCCAAAAAATTATAATTTAGTCTCAATCTTTAACTTTATTAATTTCTAGCCAAAACATGTGCATGTCACAAGTTCCGTTAAATCTGCAAAAGAGTTAAGATTGTTTTTATCAGAAGTTTAACAGAATTAAGCAAGGTGATTAGATTTGTAAATATTTTGAAGTTATGGATAAATGTGGTGGACAAAAAATAATGAGATAAAAATTAAAAAGAAGCTAACTTGTAGAATGTAAAATGTAATTTGCCTCTTTTTTCCTGCATCTAATGATGAAACTTAGTATAACCTCATTCTAAAGTGCGGATACGTGATAGACTGATAGGATATATAATTATTTTTAATTTAGAGGTTGTTCGGCTAAGTCGTTTAAAAAGTTGTACAGAAGCTCATTTATATATTTTTTTAGGATATGTTGGAATTTTGTGCAATGAATTTAGTTAGGGAGGATTTGAAATGATTTCATATTAAATAAATTTGAGCAATGAATTTAATTAAGAAAGACTTTCAAATGACTTCATATTAAATAAATTTGAAATTATCAACATGAGACAAAATATAATCTAAAATGGAAATTCAAGAATTAGCCTCTCTTTCTTTTTCTTCTTTTTGTTAGTCTCTCTCTTTTCTTTTAATAGATATGTATTTTTTATTAGTGTCTAGCTATCAGATTTTATAGTAAAAATATAATTTTAAAGTGTTTATATAAAATAATATTATGAGGTTTATAAAATGTCAATAATCATCATTATTCTGTAGTTAATTAATATGGTTAAAATATTAAAAAAGTTTGTCAAATTTTTTAAAATAAATTGAGAACTCTTCACTTTTTAACAAAAGGAGTTTATAAAATCCCAATATCTCTTTTTTTCTTTCTTTTTTTATTTATACACTCGTTTATAAAAGTCTATCAAATGCTATAAAAAACTTATGAGTTTTGAAATATTTTTTTGTGATACTTAAAAGGGAAAAATGTAATTTTAGTTCACTAATATAGGAATTGTGACACAGTTTCAGTTCAGGTTGATTCAAAATTTGTAATAAAGGATTGTAATTTAAGAAAAATAACAATTTTGGTCCAAAAACCCTAATTTGGCCAAGTTCAAAAATTTCAATTTCTAGGCATAACGTGCAGGCCATGTCACAATTCTGGTTAAATTAGGGCTCTTCCTTGGGGTAAAGAAAGAATGATTGCCCCCGTTGGACCAAAATTGCCATTTTTCATAAATGATAATCCTTTATTTCAAATTTCGAATTGGCTTAGACTGAAGCTGCTACCACCCCTATATATATTCCGGCCAAAATTTCATTAGAGAATAATGCAATTTTGATCCCCTAATATAGGATGATAGCAGTTTCAATCCATGCCAATTTAAGATTTGAAACAAAGGACTATAATTTATGAAAAATGTCAATATCAGTCCAAATTCTGCTCTTGAAAAATAAAACAAGAAGTGGTCTTATCTATATCTTTCTTGAGATGTCTAAATAAATATGTTTTCTTTTCCAGGAGTAGCAAGAGGTGGCGGGTGGCAACGAATAGGGGCAGAAAGTCCAGTGGCTCAGAAGAATAAGGAAAGAAAGATAAAACCTTAAAAAAATTGATAAAAGGGAAAATGCGTCCCTTTTACAAGGCCTCCTATCAAAATTAATAATAATTTATATTATGCTAAAAACAAGAAAGAATGCGAGAAATTTTGGAAAATTTGTGCTAACTCCTTGAATGATGAAGTGAACAGTACAAATGGGGAGCTAGCCCTTGGTTTCTTTAAATAGAC
Source organism: Sesamum alatum (assembly GCA_034509735.1). Taxonomy (NCBI): domain Eukaryota; kingdom Viridiplantae; phylum Streptophyta; class Magnoliopsida; order Lamiales; family Pedaliaceae; genus Sesamum; species Sesamum alatum. The sequence goes on from JACGWO010000005.1 coordinate 7,941,482, forward strand.
GAAGAAGGTAACCTAACCACTAGTCAGTTAATTAACTACCCTAAACTAATAACCAAGAATTAGTTAGGGTCTAATAAACAAACAACAAACTAATAACTAACTTAATAAAAGAAAAATGTAATGTACAAAGAAGCGCATACATAAAGCGCGTTTTTTCCTTCCTTGCTCTGTTGAAGTAGCAATTTCAATAACAGGCTGTCTGTCTTGTTTTTCTCTCTATTTCAGCAACCCCCCCCCCCCCCCCCCGAAGTTGGACTTGCGACTAGTGTGACCAAGCCCAACTTGGCACGCAGCTTGAGCAAATTGTGCACGTGTCAACGCCTTCGTGAACATGTCCGCCACTTGCATTCTTGAGGAGACATGCTTTGGACTGATAAAGCCATCCTTACACTTGTTTCTTACGATGTGACAATCAATCTCTAGGTGTTTAGTCCTCTCATGGAACACAGGGTTTGCTGTTGTATGTAGGGCAGCCTTGTTGTCACAATAAAATGGGATAGGCTCCTGCACGGGCAACTTCAGCTCTTTCATAAGATACACAATCCAAGTTAACTCGCAGACTGTGGAGGCCATGCTACGATACTCAGCTTCTGCTGTGGATGTGGACACCGTTGCTTGCTTCTTCGTTCTCCAGGATATTGGTGAGGGACCCAAAAAGATACAATATCCTGTTAGGGACCTCCTAGTGTCTGTACAAGCTGCCCAATCTGCATCACTAAAAGCTGTTAGGTCTAACGTGTTATTAGAAGGAAAAAACAAACCTGTCGAAGAACACCCCTTGAGGTATTTGACTAAGTGGATTGCAGCATCCCAGTGTCCCTCACGTGGCTGCTGCAAATGGTGGCTCAGTTGTTGTGCAGCATACGCAACATCTGGCCTAGTAAATCCCAAATATAGGATCGTCCCTACAAGTCTTCGATATCTGGTGGGGTCTCGAAGAAGAGGCCTTGTTTCTGTAGTGAGCTTGACCCTTAGTGGAAGTGGTGTTTAGCATTGCATTAGTAAGGCCTGTATCTATCACAATGTCTGAAATATATTTCCTTTGTGTTGCAAGCAACCCCTCTGAGGACCTTGCTATCTCAACTCCCAGAAAATACTTAGCAACACCTAGGTCCTTAATTATGACTGCTGTATCCAGGCTCCGTTTAACTTCCTTTATTTGTTCTATTGTTGAAGCTGTAAGCAAAATGTCATCCACGTATACAACCAAAAACACAAGCCCAATATCCGAATCCTTCAGAAACACATAGTGATCATGTTCTGACTATCTAAAACCAAATTCCCCTACTTTGTCTGTGAATGTCTAATTCCATTGTCTGGAAGCTTGCTTCATACCATACAATGATTTTTCAACCTTACAAACATTCCCTGCAGGTACTGAATACCCTTGTGGCGGTTCCATGTAAATATCTTCTTCTAGCTTTCCATGCAGGAAGGCGTTATTCACGTCCACTTGGTGTAGTGGCCAACCCTTTGATGCCACCATTGCCAACACAAGCCTGACTGCGACTGGTTTTGCCATAAGTGCAAAACAGTCTGTGTAATCAACCCCTTCCTTCTGGTTATACCCCTTTGCCACGAGCCTTGCCTTGTGCCTGTCCACAGTTCCATCTGCCTTCAACTTATACACCCACTTGCACCCTATGCGTTTTTTGTTATCAGGTAGCCTTGTGATTTTCTAGGTCCCATTGCTTTTAAATGTTGCAATTTTAGCACTCATGGCCTTCTCCCATTCTGGCTTTCCTTGTGCTTCATAAACACTCCTGGGTTCTTGCAACAAAGAAAGAGACTACACAAAGCAAGAGTGTTCTAATGCTGCAGAAACATAATCAGTGGAAGACCCATCCTCAGTCATGGTACATACAAAATCCCTGAACCTAGCAGGCTATATGACCTGTCTACTGGACCTTCTTAGCTGCTGAAGTTCTCTTTTCACTTTTCTAGACATATCTGTCCTAGGTCCATCCTCATTATTCACAGATTCATTTTCAGCTATTATAGGCAGGGGGCAGGAATTGTCTAGGGGTGTACTTCCCTTGAAAGGAAAGATTTCCTCTTGAAATACTACATCCCTAGACACTATTATTTTGTTACTTTCCATGTTGAACAACCTACACCCCTTCTACCCATTTGAATATCCCAACAACACACATTTGTGTGCTCTTGTATCAAATTTGGTCTTATTAGGAGCTACATTAGTAGCATAACACAAACAACCAAAAACCCTAATACGTGTATAGTCAGCCTGTTTGTTGTGGAGGAGGTCATAGGGGGATTTCCATTTAAGAATGTGCATGGGCAGCCTGTTTATCAAATAGGTGGCTATCAGTACTGCCTCAGTTTAGAATTTTCTGGGCATTCCTGCTTGGAACATTAATGCCCTTGCAACATGTAGTAAATGTTGATGTTTACGTTCTACTACCCCATTTTGCTGGAGTGTGTATAAAATTTTTTTTATGATCAATAGCTCGTTCATAAAATAATTTTTGACACTCATTTTCATAATTCAGTTCCATTATCTGTCTTGATGACCTTTATTTTGGCACAGAACTGGTTATCCACCATATTCATAAACATTCTTAGTTTCTCTACAATCTGAGACTTGTGTATCATCATATATGTCGAAGTGGCCCTACTATAATCATCTACTATTGTAAGCATGAAATGGCAATTAGATATAGAGAATTCTTTATAGGGCCCCCAAACATCCACATGGAGTAGTTCAAAAGCTATTGAAGAATGAGAATCACATAATGAAAAACACATCCTTTGTTGTTTCGCTAGGGGGCAAACATCGCAGAAGCTAAAAACATCTTTATTATCTTGAAGAGTATGTAGATGTTTCATTACATCAGGGGAACAGTGTCCTAATCTCTTGTGCCAAACATTCTTAGTAGTTTTAAAGGAACACATACATGTCAGAAATTCTCTAATCCTAGCAGATTCCTCAAGTGTCATTGAGATAAAGGAATTCTCATCCAGCACATATAGGCGTCCTACCTTCCTTCCTACGGCTATAACCTTCTTAGTCCGAAGGTCCTGCAAGAAGTAACCATCTTTAGAGAAAGACACGCTAAGTGGCTGGTAACATATATTTCCAAGAATGAAAAGCAGTAAGAGAGGCACACATGTGCATTGATGCTCCACTATCAATTATCCAATGGTTATTACCTATGCATGCTTTATTCACATGGTTAAAAGTGGTACTTGCAAAGTTGTCAAAATCCACCATGTTGGTATTTCCATGCTCAATCTCCTTTTGTTTCTGCATCAGCTTTAAAATTTCAGCCCTCATGGCATCAATCCAGCCAGAGTTTCTTTCACCCCTGGGGTTCCTTTTACTGAGACACCTTCTTCAGCCTCAAGAACAGTGTTAGCAGTCCTCCTAGGGGTACCTCTGTCTCGTTTCCGCTGCTCCATCACAATGCAAGGACCTTTTGTTCACAGCTTCCCTTCTCCTTTGGCCATAATTGGTTTGTCTTGTGGAGTCTTGAATTCCGCATTCATGGCTCCGTTCTGCAGGCTACCTGCCCCAACTTCTCATTGTTTTTCAACTCTAGTAAACATGGAGTAAGCCTTTGCCACCATTGGCAGGGGATCCATTAATAAAACCTGATTCTTCAGGTGGTCATAAACATCATTGAGCCCCATCATAAACTGGATTAGTTGAGTTGAGGCATCTCTTTCAGATTGAGTCTGACTTGCCCCACACGAGTAGACTGGTAAGGGGGAAAGACAAGCCAATTCATCCTATAGTTTCTTCAGTTTTGTGAAATAGACAGACACTGCCATGTCTCCTAGCTGTAAGGAAGCTGTTTCCCTCTGAATCTAATAGATCAGAGGCCCATTACTTTCACCAAATCTTGATTCTAAATCAAGCCAGAGACTTCTTGTAGAAAAGGTGTAGAGAAAGGCTTCTGCAATGTCTTTGGAAATGGCATTCAACAACCAACACACAACCATGAAATCCGCTCGTTCCCATTGTTCAATTTCCACTTTACCTTCTTTAGGGCGCTCACAGTATTCATCGATGAATCCCATCTTGCACATGGCTTTGAACAAAAATCTGATGGATCTACTCCATCCAAGATAATTGCTGCCGTCAAGAACAACAGATACCAGGACCATTCATGGATGGTCTCCACTCTGCAGGCGCAAGGATTCAAGAACCCCTTGATTCTTTTGCTCCCCCATGCTTGCTTCTTTTCCAGTCATCTCATTGATTCGAGTAGTTATCGATTGAAGAAGAGAAAAAAAAAAAAAAAACCCAGCTTAAGAGTATTCAAGATCAAGGTGCAGAATCAACAACCATTAAAGGAAGTGGATCTTGATACCATGCTAAAAACAAGAAATAATGCGAAAAATTTTGGGAAATTTGTGCTAACTCCTTGAATGATGAAGTGAACAATACAAATGGGGAGCTAGCCCTTGGTTTCTTTAAATAGACGAAGAAGGTAACCTAACCACTAATCAGTTAATTAACTACCCTAAACTAACAACCAAGAATTAGTTAGGGTCTAATAACAAACAACAAACTAACAACTAACTTAATAAAAGAAAAACGTAATGTATAAAGAAGCACATACATAAAGCGCGTTTTTTCCTTCCTTGCTCTGTTGAAGTAGCAATTTCAATGGAGGGTTGTCTGTCTTGTTTTTCTCTCTATTTCAGCATATTACTTATCAAAATGAGTAACCAATTCACTAAGAATTTACCATGAATAATTAAATCAATTGATTTTGTTATACTAGTTGTCTAAGGAGCTTACACAGCAGAAAAACAATTACCGCCACTGTTTTTTCGTTTCTATTGAGCTTTTTTCTTGTAGTGAATCTTTAATTTTATTCCTCAATTTAAAATGCAAAAAGACCTGCTTGCACACAATGAACTCTCATTCATCCTCATAAAAAAACGTGCAAGTCTAGGCTAAAACGATAAAAATACAACATTGTAGTTAACAACCCCAACTATTTGGAAAACTGCCTAAAAGCACCCCCACATTGTCGGGACCAGTCGCCAGCCCTATGCTGCCATGTAGACATGCAGTGGTTAATTCTAACTGCATATCACATGCTTCCCACATGCTACCTGAAACTGTCTTACTTCAGCCTTTACTAGTCACCAAGATTTGGACCTACCGACTGTTTGCCAGAACTTACCAGTCGTATGCGCGCACCATCTACCATCTATTGAGGAATGCGGCACACCGAGTGTTGCCTGCGTGGACCATCTGCCAACCGTCCCCCACATAGGCGCCCAACGCCTGCCATGTGTGCACATCATGTGCATCTGGCTATTATTTCCCACAAAGTCTCGTAACCTACCTTAATGGTCTGGAGACATCAGCCAAATGCCAATATAATGCCGACAACCATCTAACGACACTCCATATGCGCCTGAGGCCTGCATATCTACCTGTCGTGCAACACTGTCATGCACCGTCACCCAATGTTCCTCAACCAGCCAACATTTCTTAATATTTGTACCATGTGTTGCCTATCAGCCTAGTGTCATAGCACCAACAACACATCTGTCCTATTCCGTCCCTGTCAGCACCCTACACTGCCAAGTTTAGCACACAAGCCTATTGTGCTAGACCGAATGACATTTCAAAGGGGTAACACTAATCCACTAAGAACTAATTAAGGTTAATTAACTAAAAATGATTAATTTTTGAAGACAAGTATCCCAATATTTCATCAAGAATTAACAGGAATATAAAAAGCAATAAAACAAGGTAATTAACAATATCATATTAAGGGAAAATTATTTTTTTAGTCCGCCAAATATTCCCAATAATAATTTTAGGCCGGTAACTATGCTAAATTTTTTCTAAGTCCAGTAATTTGCAAATTTGATGAGAGTTAGTCCTCCGATGGTTGTTTGTTGCTTTCTTGGCCGAAAATATTACATGGCATGCCAACTAGACATATTTTGAGAATTTTTAAGCCTACATGATAATTGAAATGAGGTGAATTTTAATTTGAATTATTATTAGATATATATACTTATCATTTATAAAATAAAAATATTATCCAAAGAAAAGGATTAACCCCCACCCACCCCCGGCTCAACCCCCACGCCCACCCCCCACTGCCTACCCTCCCTCCCCCTTCCCCACTGCCGACCCTCCTCCCCACCCCCTGGCGCCCCCCGCAGAAGGGTGCGACGACGTGAGGTTTTCGTCGCCCCCCAATCTGGGCAACGCTATTCGCCTAGAGGTGAGGAGGGTCACAGAGCGTTGCCCTTTATCTGGGCGACGCCGTTACCCAGAGCTGTGCCACGCCCTCCTCTGGACGCCGCCTCTGTAGGGGAAAAAATTAAAATATTTTAATTAATTTAACTAAATGTCATCAAAAGAAAATTAAGAAAAAATTAATTAATAAAATATATTTAATTAAATAATTATTCAAATTAAGGGAAAATCGCTTTTTTGGTCCCATATCTTAGGGCCATTTTTTTATTTTGTCCCATTGGTTGCATTTGTCTCTAGTCCCATTTGTTTAATTTTTTTTCTCAAATTTGGCCCACAACAACATTTTCCATCAAATTGTTAACGGAGCCGTCAAATCTGTTATTGGGGCAAGACTCTGCCACTGTTGACGGCTCCGTTAACAATTTGATGAAAAATGCTATTTAGGATAAAATTTGAGAAAAAAATGAACAAATTGGACTAAATATGAAACGAATGCAACAAATGGAACCAACTCAAAAAAGGTCCTAAGATATGGGACCAAAAATGAAATTTTTTCTTAAATTAATTAGTAAAATATAATTTTTATAATCAATTAATATCTTATATATTTTATTCAGAAGTATGATATTTTAAATAATATCCAGTCAATATTAATGGCCATGTGTCATTACATGCCGTACACGTGTATAAGTTGTCAGAAATTAACCAAATAGTTTGCACATGTGCATTTTTTGGCTAATTTTCAAAATATCGCTGGAAAATTGAGTAAAAAATCCTAATTCGGACTAAATCTCATCAATTTTGCAAGGTACTGGACCTAGAAAAAAAATGAGTATAATTACCGAACTAAAATTTATATTGGGCATACCTAACGGTCTAAACAAATAATTTTCCCTCGTATTAATTTGCAAAGAATCAGATAGGATAAAAAATAACGATTAAACAAACTATGATGTTTATAACTGTACGTACAACTATGTTGTTAGATTCACACCTTTAAGCGTGTGACTTTATGAATGCTCCTATAGATATGGAATATATATACCGGGAGAATTACACTTTTGTGGTCTCCATAATACCACTAAAATAGTTTTGGTCTCCCTTCATTCACGAGTTACACTTTTGGTCCCAGTTAGATGCATTTTTTAACACTTTTGGTCCTACCGTCAACTCTCCGTTAAGAGTTAACGAAAAATTCGCACGAGTGGCGCACGTGATGCTCTTTTATTCCCCAAATTAGCCATTTCCCCTAAATTCTCCAATTCTGAACCCGTCTCCCACATTTCCCTCTACGAAACCCTAATTACAAAATTCCCAATCCATACTACCGAGAAATTGACCCACAAATCCTTGGAATTTCTAAAAATGAACCCGTTAGCATTGATCCTTGAGTGAATTCAACCAGTAATCTAGTGCTTGAGTGAGATTTCTTTCGGGCTCGAAGGAGGATTTTATATTTACACAACCATGTAAGATTCAATGTTCTTGAATTTCTGTTTCCCCCGATATGCTTTTATTTCAATTCCCGCAACAAGTTTTGGCAGCCTGGAAATGATTCGGGGGGCATTGGAATGAAACCATTGTGTATCTGTGAATTGGGGATTGAAATTGATTGTCAAGCTGAAGGAGCAATGAATGAGTGTAGAAGTTTTGAGATGAATCCTGTAGGAATTTGGCCCGCAATTGTTTACTTGTGTTGTCTTGATATAGCTTGCATTGTTCTCCCTGTGTGATGTGAATCGAGCTTTGTTGGTGGTTAGCCTCTCAGGACCACCCTGAGATAATTTTTATCAACTATAGATGCTTGTGGAAATTATTGTAAAAATGAATAGATTTATGTAGATACATTCAAGAAATATGTACACTGTAAAAACCTTATGCTGGAAATGAGAGAAACAGGAAAAAGGTAACTTTGTCCTAGAAATTTCAAACAAAAAAAATCCTTACCCAATAATTTGGGCATGCACGAAACCTCCTTTCAGGGTTATTTTTCATCCACAACTTTATTACTGGTAGCTCAAACCCACAACTGCAAAATAGTATTTCATTTGGGAAAAAAAAAAACCTTATTGTTTGGTTATTTTTCCATATCTTGAATTGGATGAGTTTGATGAATCATTTGAATAACTTTTATTCATGGTTAGAAATATGATTTTGAAGTTATTGAACAACAAAATTTTGGTCAGATTATGAAAGTGAGAATAGTGATGGAGTTGTAATTTTTTTAGAGAGAAAAAATGGGTTATTTGGTGCCAAAATGGCTTTATAGTGAAGGTCAACCAATTTGGGTGCCAAAATGCAACAAATTTCCCCCAAAAATAAGTCTCACGTGCGCAGCACGTCCGTTTTCCGTTAACTCTTAACAGAGAGTTGACGGTAGGACCAAAAGTGTTCAAAAATATATCTAATTGGGACCAAAGTGTAACTCACGAATGAAGGGGGACCAAAGTTATTTTAGTGGTATTATGGAGGGACCAAAAGTGTAACTCTCCCCATATATACCATATCCATAAAAGCAAGCATGATTTGATACCATTACGTTGGTCGAAGATGGCAATTAGGCCTTAATTAAGGAGTATCATTATCATAATAATTGGATTCGCCAGTACTGAAAGACGAATATTGGGGTTAATGCATTTTACCCATGTGAAACTGATAAAGATTAAAATACCCCCTTAACATAAGTAAAATGGTTAAAAAAAAAAAAACTATAGATATTATATATGATGTCCATAACAATGAGCTGGCAGAAAGAGGCCCAAATAATCCAAAAAGAAAAAAGAGATTGCAAGAGCCTAAAAGAATGGAAGGTTCAAGGTACCCCCATGAGGCCCAATCCTAGTAAGGGCCTAGGGTGCCCCTAAAAGCCCAATTCGAGTTAAGCCCTCAGGTAGTCAGGCAGAAAATGCCCCCAGGAACTGAATTGGGCCAAAGAGGACCAAGCGGCGCACATTAGAGAAGGTCGAGATCTAAGAAGGCCCCACACATCTACAACGAGGCTTAGGGGCTTGGAATCCCCAACCAAAGTAAAGCCCATATCACGTGGCATCCACGTAGGACTTTAAAACCATACCGCACATAATCAGATAATGAACAGTCGCCTCAGTGGGGACACATGGCTCCCTCAACCAAAAGTAACATCCAAATCCTAAAGTCTTGCGGTTCCAATTGAGGGAAGATACTTCCTCAACCACCTTGTCAAAATTCGAGAAGACATCTTTATTTCCAAAAGATACCCTCATCCGTAGTGACCCCAACCGTCCTTGAGAATAGCTAGTATCCAAGCGTCAGGAGATAATTGTAATACCCGCACCCAATCAACTCCAAACCAACCTATTTAACCCTTAGTATGGCACACCTAGACTAACCAATTTGTTTATTTTTTATTTTTGCCCTCTCCTAAAAGTTGAACATTAAAAGATTTTTGGATGACTTTTGAGAAATCAACCTCTCAATCCTATCTATACCCAACCTGTTAGTATGTCTAATTTGAATCCACTGTAAACTATCTTGTTCAATATAACGTAAAATATTATAAACATAATTTATTTTGTGGCCATCTTTGTCGTGCTATGTTTATATATTATTAATGTACTTCACAGACAAAGCCCACAGAGCAAATAAACCAATGAAGTTGGATTGCGCATTTATTAGCGACTATTATACCAACTTCTGAAATGTCACTGGCCGCATCTTAGCCAGGAGTGTCGGCAATGGCTAGAGGAGAACGTGCGGGTGACAAGGGGTGCCAGCACGCACGTAGGCGCAGAAACGGCAAGTGAGCAGAGACTCTTACGAATTCAGGATGACAATAGTGTTCGTATGGAACTTCCTTGATGTGTGAAGATGTTATCCGCCAAGTATGAAGTCATTCCATGGACGTTTGGGCACGAAGATATAAGGGCGGCATTCGGGCACCATTGTGTGAGCGAGCATGAGATTCACGAGCGAAGCAGAGTGCTTTATCGTTGGAGATTGCCAAAACTATTTCAATGGTATGCTCCACGGAGTGTTAGAAACATCTCCACCATATTTCAGAGTTAGACGGTTCCGATTGAATAGGAAATGACCATGATGTTCGGAGTCTGTCGGTGCAGTAATTTCAAAATATTGAGAGGGCCATTTCCTACGATAGATGATCGGATGGGGTGAAACTCTGTAGTTGTGATTTATAAGTTTTAATATACGCAACGGGTCAAGCAACACGTGATTTGGACATCAAATGAGGGAGATGCAAAAAAGATGCGCTCCTCGTCCATTTCAATGTCTACTGTTGGAACAAGAAAAAATATTTTTAAACCTACTAGTAGGAACGATGTGCGTTGCACGTATTGCTTATTACCTCGATAAAATTTTTATATTACTTAAAACTTAATTAAGTAAAAAATATATGTATTTTATAAACAAAAAGATCCTATTCATTAAGCTTAAGGATTTGCACCTTTAGAAATTATTATAAAAGTTTTTTATTCAATGCAAATTATTGACTTTGGGATTGTAAATAGATTCTCGTGTTTCTAAATTTATCTAAACAAGAAAATATTATAAATAAATTTCTTGAATCGATTGAATATTTGTGGGTGCGAAATCTCTACCTAAAACCTCTGATTCTTCACTTCAAGAACGTGCTCTTGGATTACGGCAACTACGGAGGTGAAACTTGGCGTTTCATCCCCTTCGACGTTGAGTTTGACTTCGAATAACGTTAATTCGGGGTGGTTGACTTGTTCTCAGATTAAACGCTATATATTTGGACATATTTGACTTGAACTTGAATATTTCTTGGTGGATTTGAGGCTTTATCTTCCACAAAGGTGGACGTGTGTCTTGATAATATTAATTCGCGGGTCTTCCAACTTCTTCTCGAATTAAACGTTGATTTTGGATGAATTCCGCGACGAACGCCTTGATTCTTGCCTTTAACGCCGTGGGTCTTCCTTGATTTGTGCTTGAGAGGGTTTTGAAAATTCTTGAATGCTCTCTTGCATGTGTTTTCAATTATGTGTATGTGTGGTCTTGAATGAGTTCCAAGAACCCCTTTATATAGTTGTCAAAGAGGTAGAGTTGTGGTGAACTTGAACACTATCTTGTATTATCTCTTTATTTTAATTTAAAAAGATAATACATTAAATATTTTGGGAAGACATGATTTGTCGATTTTGATTTCGTCTCTTTAATTTTTGTATTTTTCAAAGAGATAATATAAAAAATATTTGTCTTGATTGGATTGAACAAAACACCTCACTTTGCCACTTGTCGGCCGTTAAATTGATGACGAAATACATATTAAAATATCAATTAAATTACCTATTTATATTTGAAACTAATTTAGTAAATTTCAAAATATAAATAGAAAAGAGAATGTAATTGATAAATAATATATATTTTCCACTGGTCGTCATTTGATTGGTGCAAAATTTATTTGTTTACAAATGTCCTCGAGACTCGTTCACGAATATATGCTTGCAATGTAATTTTTGTAGTGAATGAGTCGTGAAAAAGAGGATTGAATTTAAATGGGCCATCCAAATTATGGAAAATACACCTTCGATTTCTTTGAGAGTTTTGGGCCACATTTACTTTTCACATAATGAGCCAAAATTGAGTTTAATTTTGTCAAATAATCCCATGGCCCAATTGTTCTCGATTCTAAAACTATTGAATCAAGATTGGATTTTTCAATGAATTTGCTTGTTTTTTTCAGCCGAAGGAGACCAAGGGTTCCCTTATGTAAGTTGGGCTTCGATCTCGTAAGGTAATTTGCCGAGTTTTGCGTCGGAAAGAATTCTCCTTCAAGAATATTAAGTGGCTTTCGAATTATTGAGTTTTAATCGGACCATAACTCAAAGTTCTAATCACTTTTGAATTAAAACACTTCAACTGAACACCTATATAAAGGGCTTAATCATGCAGTGATCAATCATTGCGAATAATCGTTCGTTGAAAGGAATCCGTGGTATGCTTCATTGGCCATTCCTTTTTAGTTTTTCGTCATGCTCACAAGGTGTTCGTGCTAATGTTTTAATGAATTATGCAGAATTTCTTTTGGAAATTTGAAGAACTTGAAGCTCTAATTTCCCTTTTGAAGTTGGCTCGAAGATTTATGGGGTAATTGTAGCTATGATCTCATCGTTATGTTTGTTTCCATAGTTCCGACTATGCCTTTTTTTAGTCGTATGACTATCCTTTATTTTGCTCTTCTGTCCTACAGCAAACTGTGTTCTTGAATCGTAAGTGTTGTTAATCATCCTTGGTCATTTGCTTTCATGCATCTGATGCTCATCTGTTTGTCGTAATAGCACCTTGTAGCAGTAGCTTAACAAATTCTTTCCATGTCATGGGCAAGAATTAAATTTGGTAAGAGGTTTCATCATTCAACCATGAATTTTGAGGGTGTTTTGAAACATTCTGTTAGTTAAGAATATATGGCTTCTTTTCCATATCAATAGCTTAAACCCATTATGGGCTTCATCCCCATAAGGTCCAACTCATGCTTAATTTTCTAGTGACAAAAGAAGAGGTTGAGTCACCGTCCTTTGTCGGGCCATGCATGCATTTGATATATAAGTGATGATTGCATTAATTCCTTTATTTGGTTGACTATGACTATAATCTTTGAAGAGTTGCAATCAGTGTTTAATTCATCTCACTTTTTGAATGCGCTCGGTTCCTTTGAAGCACTATAGTCTCGATGTTGAGCACTGTAAGCCTAAGGCGTTGCGTCAAGGCATTGAACACATTCGTGCTTTTGGCTATTAAAGTATTGGTGGAGCTTTTCTAGGCACCTGACATTTTTTTTAAGTGAATTCAACTTTTCCATTTGGCTAATGTTGCAATTTAATACGTACAATTCTTTAATTGAATGTAAATGCGTAAAGTTTACTTGGGTTATTTACTAGCTCGAATAAATTCTTCCTTCTACTTTTGATAGCTTGTAGCATGGTTTACTTCAAAGATGAGTCACTTTCCTCCGGTCAACAAAACTTGACGACGAATGTCAACCCATGGAGAAAGGAACAACTTTGACGACTCACACTCCTCTCATCAATCGATATGCGAAGCAATGGTCGAAAGAGGAATCCACTTTATACAAAGCAATGGTCTCGAGAAGTTCCAATTGAGCAAGACTTCTAAGGTGTGGTCTTTGCAAGCAACTCATCACTGTTGTTCTGACGAACCAAGCCTTCTACCGATATTAGGCCATCGCATCATTGAAGTGAAAGCCATGTGGGGCGTCACCATTCAATTTGCTACTGAGTTATGTTACACCAAAGGATTTTTGGAGTAGACGAAAGACATACTCAGCCGATGCAAGCACAAGCTAGTTGCAGCTCAAGTATATGATGCCGTGTACGCCTCATTGTTCACTTACGACCGCAATTCCAACATCGTCAAGGCATTTTGCGAAGCGTAATGTCCGTCAACTAACACTCTTTTGACATCCTTCAAAGAGCTATCTATCTCGTTGTGCGACATGCATGCCCTTGCTGGACTTCCCATGACCGGACTCCTTTACGACGAAGTCGTCCCAAGCACCAAGGAGTTTAATAGCGTCGACGAGATAGGACGAAGACTTGTGCCTCGCTCTTCTAAATTCCTGCTCCATGCTAACCATTTTCTTCAAAGGAGTAGTAACGATGGTCAATCGTCACAAGTTCCTGCTGACAAGTAGATCAAATTTCAACTCACAACCCTTTCGGGACCTCTAGGGTGCATAGCAAGTGGTCCACTGCGGATAAGGCATTATTCTCAAAGCTTGGCGTTGAAGGCAACTTAACGGAAGAGACTTTCTTGGAAACGTACTTAGCGTGTTGGCTTTGCACCTTTGCTCTCCCTATTCAATACATTGGTTCAATACGTCCAAGTGTTTTCAAAGGTGGCAAGTGCCATGGCAGCCGGTCGAAGGGTTGGTCTTGTCGTCCCCGTCTTGGCTAGCATAAACAAAGGTTTGAACAAGATCTCTAACTCCCTAAGGCCAACTCGCCTGCATTCTCCATTTTTGATTCACTTTGTTTATAGTTGGATGGGTTATTATTTCAAGACTCATTATCAAATTGTTGCAAAGCTTCATGGGCCCAAAATGATGCTTTTATGAGGAGGTGCGAAATACTACGATCCATAAGAGGCGAGAAAGCAGCTTCACAGAGGTGACTTTATCTCTTGGACTTTCAACATAATTGTGAAGGACAAGGATTTTTCATTTACAGATGATGGGCATGCCACAGAATCTGAAGAAACCTAATTCATGAACTTTCGTTCTAACTATCTTCTTTTGCGGCAAGGCGATCATTTTGTTGTCGAGCCCTATAGTCCCCATCGATTCGGTCGTCAATTTAGTTTCTTCTAAGAAGTGCCAGGAATTCTTTTACAAGACATTTGCAAGGCTTCTTTAGAAGGTGGAATCCATTATTAGCGTTTGTGCATCTTGTCCAAGACCATGGAGAAAGTGTTGTTTCCTTCCATGCCCCCAAACATGAAGAAGTTATCCTCTGAGGTGTACAAAAAATGGTGGGCTGAAGTTCATGGTGGCTACCTTGAAGAAAACGTTGCGAGGTTGCTTGCCTCAAGCCCAAGTCAAGTTTCTTCCAAAGGCAAGGAGTTTGGTGAGGGAGTTGTCAAAGATCAACCTCGCGAGCAGGTTATTTCTCCTCCCAAGCGAAATTCTCAAGTGGTCGAACCCCTTGAAGTGAATAAGAAGAAAAAGCGCTCCTCATTCCTTTGATGTAAGTAGGAGTAGCAACCCCGATCATCATTGGAAGAGGCCGAAGAGGGATTCAAAGCCAACAAACGTTGACGTTGATGGTGAAGGCTCAAGTTATGAACCATCGATGTTGAATTTCGTCAAGGAGGTTATTTTTTCTTACCCCTTTCCCTTTTATTATTTTTTTTAGCGATAAGATCTTTCTTATTTCTAACTCCAGTTGATGCATTTTCGTAGCTCGAAGATGAAGTCTTAGTCGTCGAAGATGATTGAGACTTCTCAAGACAGTCAAGGATCGACTTTTGGTCTAACTTGCTGGCTACAACTCGTCCTCTTGGAATGGGGCTTTAGAGAAAAAAAAACTTCTTTTCATGTCGTGTTGTCGGTATTTGAAGGCCAGAGGTTTCTTCTTAATCATCAAAAGGAGTTCCTTGAAAAGTTGTGGAGTGATCTTCTTGTAATGATATCAAACACCCCAATTGACTTTACATCCTCAATCAAAGACGATGTTTACTTCGTTCTTGAATCCATGAAAAGCTTTCAGAAGTTTGACATCTCAAAAGTGGAAGAATCGATGAACGTGTTCTCTCCCAAGGCTGCTGCTTATGATGAAGCTAGATCATCGTCTTCTGAGAGGTTATCCAAAGGTCTTTATATTTGGTTCCTTTTTTCTTTTGTTCTAAGTCATGAACTCCAATATTTTTTTTAGATTACGTAATAGAAGTTTTTTTCTTTTCTCTCTATCTTGTAATCTTTGAGCATGTTTTGAATACTTCCCATCTCGATGACTTCATACGAGAAATAAATTTCATTTAAATTTTATGACTGAACTTAGAGATATCTAAGCTCCCTACGTACCTCATCAAGAGGATACGTAGTTCAAGGGTACAAAATATTTGTTTGGCAAGGTGAGAGCTGTTCACAGTTTATACTCATGCGGGCCAAGAGTTTTTTTTTTCTTTTTTCTTTTTTTTTTTTTATTTTTAGGCATCGTATCGCTTCAAGAACTTTCATTTATCGGGCCTATCTTCAAGCCGTATTCAACAACCAACTTATATGAACCATTTGTGTAGACCTCTTTGACAACATACAGACTCTCCCATTTTGGCAAGAACTTATTGCCTATTCGATGCGTTGTGATTATAGGCCTCCTCACTGCGAGTACTAAATCACCAACTTGAGAAGAGCGCAGGCAAACCCTTCTTATTGAATGCCTTGGATAATCGAGCTTGATAACACTCAAGCCTTTATTGTGCTTCCAATCTTTTTTGATCGAGAGCTTATAGCTCTTCAAGCCGTACCCGAGTGATTTCTTCTTCAGTAAGCCCTTCTTGTATTGCTATCCCCAATGAAGGAATTTGTTGTTCAAGTGGCACGACTACCTCCACTCTATAAACCAGGGCATAAGGAGTTGCTTGCATAGGTGTTTTGACAGTGGTTCTGTATGCCCATAGAGCTTCTGCAATTCTTTCGTGCCAATCTCGCTTTGACTTGGTTTCTACCTTCTTTAACAGGCTGCACAAAGTTTCGTTAAATGCTTCGGCAAGACTGTTGGCAGCGGCATAGTATGTAGAAGAGTTTCTTTTGCTTGAACCCAAACTTTTAACATAATTTTTCTATCAAGCTGTTAAAAAAGGGCTTTCCATTATTAGGGATGATATACTTGGGCACTCCATAGCGGTATATGATGTGGGTACGGATTAAATCAACAACATTTTCTTTCTTCACTTCTTTAAGGGGACTACTTGAGCCCATTTACAGAATTAGTCAGTTGCTGCCAAGATATCCAAGTGACCCCTGGAGGACTTTGTTATGGGTCCCACAATATCCAAACCCCAAGCATCGAAGGGCCATGAAGCCACGGTAGGGTGCAACGACTCAGGTAGTTGGTGGATAAGATTAGCGTGAATTTGACAAGCTTGACATCTCCTTACATAGTCTATGCAATCTTTAACCATTGTAGGTGGGTAATAGCCCATCCTTTTTATATAGAAGTGCAGCTTTGGTTTGGATTGCTGAGCACCACAAGCACTCCAAAGTGAGCTTCTTCCATAGCTTGCATTCTCTCATCATCATGTAGGCAATGTAAGAAAATACCATCAAATGAACGTCTATAGAGCGTGTCTTTGAAGTAGATGAAGCAAGACGACAGCCGTCGAATTTCAACCCTTCGTCATAGATCATCGGGTAACTTCTCGTACTTCAAGTAGTCAATGAGCATTTGTTGCCAATCTTCCTCTTCAATTTTAAGAACCTCCATGACATGATTTTCTTCTTCTTGGAATGCGTCATCCTCATCATCACCGAAGACCGGTGTATGACCAAATTCTTACATATCGGTATGCGTGTTTCCTTATCAATCATCGAGAGGGTTGAAGCAAGCTTCGTCAATGCATCAACTTGTTTATTATCCTTTCTTGGTAGGTGCTCAAGTTCTACATATCCTAGCCATCCCATCAGCCTTCTTGCGTAGTCATGGTATGGAAGCAACTCAGGCTTTTTGACTTCGTAGAGACTGAGGAACTAATTGATCACTAAAGGTGTCGTTGCTTTATGTCAATTGCCATTTCCATTGCAAGGGTTAAAGCTTGGTATTCCGCCTTATTATTTGAACACTTCTGAGTTAAAGTGAAGGAGTAAGGCAAGACTTCCCCTTCAGATATGACAAAGACAATCCCAGCCCCGACTCCTTCTCTATGGGAAGCTCCATCAAAATACATTTTCCAAGAGGGCGTAACTTCAATCAGAAGGACGTCTTCGTCAAGCAAGTCATAAGACAATTTCCACTCGGCAGGCACGGGGTGATCGACTAGAAAGTCTGCCAAGACTTGTCCTGTCACAGCTTTTTGAGGAACGTATGTGATCTCAAATTATTGCAGCTGAAGATACCATCTTGGAGCCTATCAGAAAGTACTGGCTTTGATATAACATATTTCAAAGGATTCGCCTTTGAGACCAAATGGACACTGTGTGATTGAAAGTAATGATTCAATTGCGAAGATGAGCGTCAAACATAGATTTTCGATTAGTGAATAGTTGAGCTCGTTTGGTGTCATTGTCATGCTTAAATAGTATAAAGCATTTTATTTTCCTTCATCGTTCTTTTGGGCATGTAAGATTGTCGCAACGTAAAGGATTAAATGTGCGCCCAAGCACAGGTACAACCAGCACATGGGGCCTCATTAAGTAAGACTTTATACTTTTAAATGCTTTATAACAAGGTTTATCCCACTCAAAGGGTACGTCTTTCTTCTATAGACGACTGAATAGTGGACAACAGCCTGCTAAATTTGAAATGAATCTCCGAAAATATGTGAGCTTTCATTGCAAACTCTTGAGCTCATGGATCTTTTGAGGTTCTGGCATTCTGAAAATGGCATCAATCTTGGCTTGCTTAATCTCTATACCCCCCTGGCGGACGATGAACCCAAGGAATTTTTCGGGCGTAACTCCGAATGCACATTTAAAGGAATTTATCTTTAGTTGGTATCTCTTCAAACGTTCAAAAACCTTCCTCGAGTCATGAAGATGATCCCCTCGTTTTTTTTTACTTCACGACCAAGTCATCAACGTAGAATTCTACATTCTTGTGGAGTATGTCGTCAAACATCTTTGCGTTGCCCTTTGATATATGGCGCAGACATTCTTTAATCCAAAAGGCATGACTTTGTAGCAATATATACCTTTAGGGGTGTGAAATGCTGTCAATTCCTATCTGCTGGTGCCATACGTATTTGATTATATCCAAATGATCCATCCGTGAAAGATAGGGCTTCATGACCCGTTGTGGCGTCTATCATTAATTCAACGATGGGTAACGAGAAGTCGTCTTTGGTACATGCATTATTCAAGTGTCTGAAGTCTACACATACTCGTATCTGCCCGTTATTCTTTCTCACAGGGACGATACTGGAAATTCACGCGGGATACTTGACTTCTCAAATAAAAACCGACTTCAATGTGTTTGTTTAGTTCGCCTTCAATTAATGGGATCAACTCAAGTCAGAACCTACATTGGGCTTATTCAACAGGACGAGCTCCTTTCTTTACTGATAAGTAGTGCACAACTACTTTTGTATCTAGGCCGGGCATTTCTTCGTAGGACTATGCAAACACGTCTCTGAACTTGTGTTGTAGTACGACGTATGCTTCCTTTTCTTTAGGGGTTAGCGAGGCGCTTGTGTAAATTGGTCGGGGATCTTTAGTATCACATAGATCGACTTCCTTCAACTCATCAACGGTGGCTTTAACACCCTCCTCAAGTTCTAAAGGAGAGTCTTTGGCATCGTCTTCTCCAGACTCTTCATTTTCGATCAAGGTGATGTGGTAAGCTTGGGTCACGTCTCCTTCAGCGCATTGATGATATGGTTAGATGATGCTACACTTTCTCTATCATCCTCATCATCGATATGCTTCTGCGTGAAACTATAGTTTGTGTTTTAACCTTCAAGACTCTGTTACATGATATAGCTGAAGCCGTCTGACCTCTCATCCTGGAAGGAATCAAACTCCTGAGTTTCTGTGAGGATGTGATGTTTTTGTTTGATTGTTCAGCCACCTTGGATATGCCTTTCTTTTGATGCATCATTCTTTTCCGTGGACCAAGTCTATCAAAGACAGATTGATTGTTGGTTTTTGTATACATCATCCTTTTATGCGGGCCAAGTCTGTTGAAGAAAGACTCTCGTGGATTTTCTTTCCTTTGGTCATCTTCCGTTAAAGAGAAACTTTCACTGACATGGTTGTTCTTGGCCCTTTTATGGCGATGCGGATAGGCTTAGGAGGGGTAAAGCCAAGACCCAGACGTGAATCTGGGATTGCATGACCCTTTTCTTTTAACATCACTTGGGTGGTGTTCAGTCAACGGAGCTTCTTGTTGGTGGCTTCGGGAGGAAGCTTTCCAAGGGCTAGTCTCTTTTTTGTGGATTATACCCGACTTTAACAAGCAGCATGAAGGCCTTAAGATCATACCCTTCTCCATCTATAGCCAACGTCTCGTGTCCCTTTTCTTTTTCTTGGGTTGATGGCACACTGAGTGGCGATTTCGATGGTTGCTTCACGTTGATCTGAGTTAATGGTAAAGTCAGACTCTTTGAAAATCCAGCCTTGACAGCGGGTGGCTTATTTCTCCTAACGCTCCGATCATCATGTGGCTTCAGTTTTTCTGAGGATGAAATCTCTTTCCTCTTTTGGCAGCTTCGACATAGTACTAGGCATCGGCAAAGTGCAACTCAACTTCGGTAAAAAGTTTGGTATCACCGACTACCTTTTTCACTACACCATTGCGGCAATATTTGAAAGATATGCAACCAAGGGTGGACAAGAAGCATGTCGTAAGAAGTTTTGGCGTCTATAACATGAAATAGTGCGGTTGACGCCATATCGTCCATCAACAATTCCATCCTTATAATGCCGACAACCCTTTTTCCTCCTTAATTTAAGCCTTGAATCATGAGGCGGCTCTTTGAAAGCTCTTCCATAAGGATCCCCAAGTCTTTCAAGGTTCGTAGGGGTAAGATATTGATTGTAGAGCTTCCATCGATCAATATTTTGTTCACCTTTTGTTCACGTGCATATCCAGTGACAAACAAGAAGCGGTTATGAGGCTTTGACCCAAGAAGCAACTCATCGTCGGTGAAAGTAATGGTAGACATGCATTCATCAGTATTAGAGGAATCTTCCTTTTCGGACAGTGTGTCCTCATTGATTGCAGTATCGTTCTCATGTGTAATATTGCATGAAGCTTTGTCGTCGTCGAAAGACCCACACTTGATTATGGTAATATTTGTTGTTCTGGTATCTTCTTCAATAGAGATTTTACCTTGGCAAGCTAGTTACATAACCTTGTCCTTGAATACGAAGCTATCTTTTATTGAATGCCCAATTAAACAATGATATTTGCAGTACTTTGGGTCATCTGTTCGTTTGGCTTCTTCAGGTCGCTTTGCTTTGGGTAATTCGATGAGGTTAGCCTCCAACAAGTCATCAAATATGCCAAGAACTTCAGAATTGAGGAAAGGATACTGCTTTGCTTGCATTTCCTTTAAGGTTAATTTTCTTTGCGGTCTCTCGTAAGAAGCATTTTGCTTCAGGGTAAAATTATCTTTTGTTGCTCTCCTAAGCTTGAGTGGTGCTACATTCACTACCATTGATTCATTGCTTGGAGTTTTGAAAAAGGTTTGCCCCCTTTCTTGATTTTTTTCCTTTCCTTAGTTCTACGGGGTTGGACAAGTAGCCCTTCCACTCCACTCGCTGCCATACTTAACTCCATGTCATGTGCTCGAGTTGCTAAATCTTCGAATGACCTGGGTAGGATTCCTTGGAGAATATACCGGAGGCCCCAATGTATCCCTTGAATGCACATATCAATAGTGGAAGTCTCAGATAATCGATCTTTGCAGTTAAGGCTCAGATTCCTCCACCTATTGATATAATCAATGACCGGCCCATCCTTCCACTACTGGGAATTTGTAAGCTCAATCATGCTGACAGTGCGCCGAATGCTATTGAATCAATTGAGAAATTCTTGCTCTAGTTATTTCCATCCGTCAATTGAACCGACCTCCAAATCAGTAGACCAATCGAATGTGTTGCCTTTCAGTAACCAGACAAACTATTTGACTAAATTATCCCCATATGTTCCAGCGTTGTTGCATGTTTCCACGAAGTGAGCCACATGTTTCTTAGAATTGCCGTTACCATCAAATTGCTAGAACTTTGGAGGTTGGTAGCCCATCGGCATCCTCAAGCTATCAATCCTTGGAGTGTAGGGCTTGGAGTAGATGAAGGATGACCTTAAGTTTCTCTTGATCTTGCTCTTGATGGTCCCTTCAATAAATTCTTCCAGTTGGTCTACTAGAATCAATTCATCAGACGAGACTTGAAACTCTTTTGCATGTTTATCCTTCTCGGTATAATGTTTCTTTATGGATACTTCTGCTTCATCACGGGCCTCAACTTGTTTTCCCCAAATCTAGCTGGTGTCAACGTTGTCTGGCTTGTTGATCAACCTAGCAATTTGGACATCTTGCTCCTGGGTATGCTTTGCGAGTCCTTCGATGGCTCTGGTTAGACTTGCAATTTTCTCTTCTAAGGTTGTAGCATTCTTCACCATGATCGGAGCCACGTTCTTTGTGAAGGAGTAGCTAGACACGGAGCGAGGAGAGGACGGAGGAGATTTATCTTCATCATCTTTACTTGCATGGCTAGGTACGAAGACATCCTTCTGAGCAGACTCAATGGGAGGAGTCATCTGGGAAGATTCTTTAAGTTTCTTCGACATGCTCCTTGTAATAACACCGAGACTAATTAGTACTTGAACTCGAAGACTTTGATGTGGTGAGTTTGGAATTCACCGTCTTCATAGCTTTTCCTTGAGTGTCCATTGAAATACTTTAAACTTTATTGAAGGGAATAGATGAAAGGTAGAGAGGTCCCACTGGGCGTGCCAAAATTTGTAAACAGATTTTTGTGTTCCTAAATATATCGAAATATGAAAATTTTACAAATAAAATTCTTCAATTGATTGATTGGGTGCGAATCTCTACGTGAAACCTCTGATTCTTCACTTCAAGAACGTGATCTTGGATTTCGGCAACTTCGTATATGAAACTTGACGTTTCATCCCCACTCTTGGTACTTGAACGTGATCTATCCCACTTGGCGTGACAAAATTTGTAAATAGATTTTAGTGTTCCTGAATTTATCAAAACAAGAAAATATTACAAATAAATTTATAGATTGATTGAATACTTTTGGGTGCGAAATCTTTACTTGAAACCTCTGTTCTTCACATTAAGAACGTGATCTTGGATTTCAGCAACTTTTGGATATCGGTAACTTCAGATGTGAAACTTGACATTTCATCCCCTTCGACGTTGACTTTGACTTTGAATAACGTTATTTGGGGGTCGTTGACTTGTTCCCGGATTGAACGCTATAAATTTGGAGATATTTGATTTGACCTTGAATATTTCTTGGTGGATTTGAGGCTTTATCTTCCGCCAAGGTGGACGTGTGTCTTGATAACGTTAATTCGCAGGTCTTCCCACTTCTTCTCGAATTAAACATTGACTTTGGATGAATTCCGCGATGAATGCTATGATTCTTGCCTTGAACGCCGTGGATCTTCCTTGATTTGGGCTTGAGAGGATTTTCAAACTTCTTTGAATGCTCTCTTGCATGTGTTTTGAATTGTGTTTGTCTGTGTGTGTGTGTGTGTTTTGAATGAGTTCCAAGGACTCCTTTATATAGCTATCAAAGAGGTAGAGTTGTGATGAACTTGAACACTATTTTGTATTATCTTTCTATTTTAATTTAAGGAGATAATACATTAAATATTTGGGAAGACATGATTTGTCGATTTTGATATTATCTCTTTAATTTTTGTATTTTTCAAAGAGATAATATAAAAAATATCTGTCTTGATTGGATTGGCCGAAACACCTCACTTTGCCATTTGTCGGCCGTTAATTTGATGATAAAATATATATTAAAATATCAATTAAATTAGCTATTTATATTTAAAATTAATTTAGTAAATTTCAAAATATAAATAGAAAACGGAATATAATCGATAAATAATATTTATTTTTCACTTGTCGTCATTTCATTGAGTGCAAATTTATTTTACTATAGGAATATGATAAGAAAGAATAACAATTTTAGTAGCGTGATCTGAAAATGCAGGTAGACTCTTCAAATATCACATATAGTTGATTGAAGAAAATTAAATTTTATAAGTTAGAATGTGAAATACTTCTAATTATCTAAAGATCAGAAATTTAAAAAATTTAAATTCAAATAACATGGCAATTAGAACTAATACGATATGAATCCTAACAAAATAACTTATAATTATAAGTAACATATGATGATTGAGTTTCGTTTTTCATGATTATTCATATAGAAATATTGTTAATATGAATAACATTGATGTTTTGGATGTATAGATGATAAACTCAATTAATATTTCTACCAAACATTGTGAAATTATTGAATTTATGTAAAAGGAGTGCATATAATGACATTTTCAAGATGATTAATTTAATCTTTTTTTATTCTTAGGAAATGATAAAAGAAAAAAAGTAATGCAGAAATATAATGGCAGTTCTCCGTTATTTAATTGCCTAATATAATAATTTCACAAGAAATCTTCGAAAATAAACTAAAGTATTAATTGTAAACATCAACATACAAGTATATGTATATACACATATATGTTAAATGTGTGTATTGTAAAACCAACACAAATGCACAAATAGAGAATAAAAAATAAATTTTGTTCTAGAATCTACTTTCTCGATCGTACTTATGATAGAAAATTTCAGTAGAAGAAATTTTAGTACGCCGGAAACACTAATCACTAAAAAAGTAAACACTATTAATTAGAAGATAAAACAAAATTTTGATATAGATTTAATTTTAAGTAAAAGTTATACAAAAAAATATCAAATATGTCAATAATATAAATTAATTAATCTATCATTACTTACAACAAATTATATAATCAAAATATCTTTGCTACTATTATCCTATATCAGAACAATCTAATCTTAAGAAATTAAGTACAAATCTGCCAGTGAAATATAAGATGTCTTTTTAATGTAGGAAGTTTTAACAAAATATATCGATTAAAGCTTGTTGAAATTATGAGAATATATGTAATATTGTTGAAATGATTATCAAGTTTGTAATAAATACATATCTTCTTGTTCTTCAAGAACAATACATATGTATAATTTATATTTTTGAATTTTTTAAATATATTTTTGTCTCTATGTAAGACTTAGGCTAGAATATTTCTATTTCATGATGTCCTATATTTTCTATCATTGACATCTGCATACATTGCATAACTAATATCAAGGGTACATTAATTTAAATATTTAAATAATTAACTTTATCACTAATAACATATTAACCTAATCTACTAGTATAAAATCAATCCTAATTGAGAACCATTAATTTTTATCTCATAGAAGTGACAATTTTTATGACAATTAACTATAATAAGCTTGTAAATATTTCTAGAATAGAAGATCTTATTGATTTTATTCTTTTTTGTTCATAATTGTAATTAAAATAATTATTTTTTAATTATTTGATCAATGAATTTGTTTTTCACTTTATTTTGTATTTAACATTTGTTACTTTAACATAGGGGACCAAAAAAAAAAATCCAATACATTTAAAATCTCATAGAGATCTATTATTTGTCGTTTAATCTCAAGCTCCAAAAAGTATCATTAAAAATTTGTGTCATATTCTTGTCAATTGTTAACTAAGAAATGAAGAAGATACTCAACAAAAAGATTAAAATAACATTATTTCTCATTCTAATTCTTCTAAAATTTATGCAGTACTTTTTTCAATATTTTTTAGACCTTTTATCTTATTCCAAAATTGCAATTTTAGCTCTGTAAGTACGGAGGGTTGGCAATTTTAGTTTGGTATGAATCCATTTTGGCAATCTATCCTATAATTTTAAAAATTTTACACGGTGGGGACAAAAATGTTGAAATTGGAATGGTCGAAAAAATACATGTGACCAACTTAATTATGTGCACTTTTGTAGCCATTATAGCAAATTTCGATTATTGTCCTCAATGTGCTAAATGTTTAAAATTATAGGACAAAGTTGCCAAAATAAATTCATAAAGGATTGAAATTGTCACCCCCTTACGATACTAAAATTGTATTTTTTTCCTTTGTATTATTAATTAGCAATACTTGAAAATAAACATGAAAAGCAAAAGCAATAATCTAATAGAATCACTTCTCTTATTTTTCATCGGATAAAGTTTCATACCTCTATAATTGAAAAAATCTATAAATTATAACAGAAGCATTAAAATAATTAATCTTTATATAATTTTTTAGTATTAAACTTTTAACTTCTATTTAATGTAAAAAGGTATTTTACTTTTTAACCTTTGTTCGCTTATAGCTAGGACTTTAAAATTTTATAATTAATTATATTATAAAATTTACTTTTCACACTCACATTGGTGATGAGAATATCCCCATTATTTATATAAAAGGCTGATAATTTTACTTATTTTGATATTCAATTATCTTATATTGAACTTTTAGATGTTATAGTAATTCTCTTTGTAATATTTTCTTTTCATCATTATATTTGTCACAAAAATGATCATAATTTAATTTAATCTAATTCAGATTTGTTTCAGTTTTGAAATAAAATTTTATTCTTTATTTTTTTTGAAATTGGACAAGTTGAAAAAATCAATAATTAGTTATTTGATTTTATTTTTCTTTTAAAACTTTATTTCCTATACCAACTATCACTGATGTTCTTCGTGATTAGAATAAAAGTAACATCAATTTGACAATTAATGAATAATGACAAAAGTGCCAAATAATGTATTTGTAGTCCCTCCTAACTCGTAATTATAACCCATCCCTTACCTTCTATTTGTAGTTAAATATCTATAGTCAACACTACAAAAAAACAAGTCCATCACAATGGAATTTTGGCCACGGAACCATCCGTGATAAATTTACAACAGACTTTGCAATGACTTTGTAAAAATATGGCTTTTCGTGGCATAACAACAATAAACTTTTGCAACCGACCGATGCAAAAAGTCGGAGCAAAATCGGTCAACATTAAGGTTACCCGCTATCGTTGCAAGCCGTAGCAAAATTCGTGGCAAAAGTTGCCACGGACCACATCCGTTGCTAATTTGCAAGGAGTTTGCAATAGTTCATATCCGTGGCACCATTTGCAATGGATTTTCAAAATATATCCGTCGCTAATTTCCAAGAGTTTTTGCAACAGTTCATATCCGTGGCACTGTTTGCAACGGATTTTCAAAATATATCCGTTGCTAATGATTTGCAATGGATATTGCAGTGGAAGAAGTCATTGCAATTTGAGTAAACTTTTTGCAACAGAATTTGCAACGACCTTCAAGTTACATAATTTTTAAATAATATTGCAAATAATTTTTCCACGAATTTCTTTGTTTATTTTCCATTGCAAATTAAAAACTTTAGTGTTGCAACGGATTTTGCCTCGGATGATATTCCATGGCAAAGTTGCCGATAAATTTGCAGTAACTTTTGCAATGGACATTTGATCCGTTGCGATCTGTACAAGGTAGTTGGAGGCATTCATTTTTTAAACGTTACATTTGCCACAATATTTACAACAGATATATGATCTGTTGCAATCCATACAAGGTAGTTGGAGATATTAAATATTGAAACTTTGATTTTTCCACGGAGTTTGCCATGGACGTGAAATCCGTTGCAATCCATACGACACAACTGTAATGCATTATTTATAGAATGATACTTTTATTTTGCAGTGGATGTGCAGTTCGTGGCAAATCCGTTGCAAAAAGTTAATAAAAGAATACTTACACCCTTCTCCATTCTTATTTTCTTATCGGTTTTCACCTATTCTTACTACTCATTTCTTTTACTCTACTGAAATTTTAATCTTCTATGCACGATTTAATTGTTTGTTATCAAGTCGGTGCAATAAATCACACGTTTGGAGGTTTAGCTAACTTACTTTAAGGTATGTACAAAATTTTTTGCTAGTATATCTATATATATAGTCATTTTAAAATTTTATTTTATTCTGTATGTATCTTATTGAATGTATATATATTTGTTGGTTTTAAAATAAATATGTTGAGAGAGCTGAGAGGGTTGAGAACGTGGATGTATGAAAAGAATCTACCACGTCATGTTGGTATTAGAAAAGAATTTCGAGACGAAGTGACTGACTTTATAACTAGGCAAAAAACACAACATGCTTTTATGGATAAAGAAAAAATTTGTTCTCAATGTAGTATATGTAGGAACAGTAAATACAAATCCACAGAGGAGGTCACAGTCGACCATCTTAGAAAAGGCTTTGTACAAAATTACTTCTTAGCTTCAATGAACTGACATATGTTAGTCATCAGTCACATGACAACGAGGCTGGTGTGAGTTCTAACAATGGGATAAAGTACAATACTATAGCAGGATTGTTTGAAAAAAAAATTTTGATGTTGTAAGCGCTGCAGATCAGCCATTGTACAGTGGGAGCGAAAGTCACTCTCAGTTAGCTACGGTGGTGAGGCTAGTAAACATCAAATCTGAATACAACCTACCGCAGAGTTGTTATGATGAAATATCACCACTAATAGGGGAATTGCTGCCATGGGATCACACGCTACTAAAGGATTATTATAGTACAAAAAAGTTGATAAGAGAGCTGGGATTACCTATTGAGAAAATTGACGCGTGTAAAGCTGGTTGTATGTTATTCTGGAAAGATGACAAGCATTTGGAATTCTGCAAGTTTTGCGGGCATGCTAGGTATAAACCTGTAAAGGGTCAAAAACCTCATCGTAAAAATTCCACATATGCTATACTGCGATATTTGCCGATAACTCCCCGATTGTAGAGATTGTATACTTCCAATACTACTGCTGAGCACATGTGTTGGCATGCCACTCACGAGACAGAGAATAGGGTTATGTGTCATCCATCTGATGCAGAGGCTTGGAAACATTTCGATGAGACACATCCAGATTTTGCTTCAGAACCCCACAATGTTCGTCTTGACATTTGTGCTGATGGTTAATGCAAGAAAAGATGTTGAGATTATTTGCAACCGACCAGAAATTTCTATGAGTGAAGACCGACCGGGAAGCATGGCTAAAGCAGTGTATACATTGGATAGAGATCAGAAAAGAAAAATATTTAAGTGGATTAAATGTTTGAGGTTTACGAATGGGTATACTTCTAATCTTGGCAGATGTGTTGACTTAAACGAATTAAATTTATAGGGGATGAAGAGTCATGACTGCCACGTCTTCATGAAGAGGCTCATACTGATAGCATTTAGAGAAATGTTGCCAGTATTTATTTGGAATTCATTGACAGAAGTAAGCCTCTTGTTCCAAACCATAAGCTCCGCTACACTAGATATAAATAAAGTGAAGGAATTGGAGGAGAGTGTAGCTATAATTGTTTGCAATTTAGAGAAAATATTTTCCCCTTCATTTTTCGATTCAATGGAGCATCTCTTGGTCCACTTGTCGTATGAGGCTCGAGTAGAATGTCCACTACAGTATAGATGGATGTATACATTTGACAGGTATTACCATTCTTGAATTTTTTTTAGCATCTATGTAATTATATGTATCTAATTAGTTTAGCCACTATATTTTCTTCTTTGCAATAGGTTACTCCGTAATTTGAAGGGAAAGGTAAAGAACAAAGCTGTTGTAGAGGCTTCAATTTGTGAAGCCTACATTGTTGAGGAATTCTCGACATTCACCACTCATTATTTTGAACCTGATGTAAGACCTGGGAGGAATGATGATGGTTTAAATTACAATGAGAGCATTGGACACATGTCCATTTTCAATCATCCCGGTCGTCCCCATGGTGCTTCAGAAATGAGGTATACCACTGGTAAAGAAAGACATATTGTTGAGACTTATATAGTAGCCAATTGTCTGGAAGTGCATCCATACTATGAGTAAGTATTAATTTTATTTATTAATTAACATATTTTTTAGACCACTAACTAAAATATATTCGGTACTATTGTAGGGCTTTTTTGCAAGATTTGTATGAGCAGCATGATGTTGATACTGTTGACGTTGATGGCATAGTTGCAATGCAATTTCTTCCATGGTTCAAAACATATGTAAGTTATCTTATAAAGGTACGTAAGACGGTTGAATCTGTCCAATATGTTCACTTTTTTTTTTTGTTTTGTTGTAATAGGTTATAGATCCCAGTAATCAAGCTACTGATCCAATTTTGAAGATGCTTGCATGGGGTCCATCACAACAGGTACTTACATGGCCAACTTATTTTGTCAACAGATACAATTTTCATACTTTAGTCCATGGAGAAGGAAAGTCTACTATGAACAGTGGCATTTATGTCAGAAGCTCAAGTTACACGGACTCTAATACTGATTTTTTTTTGGATGGTTGGAGGAGGTAATACAGTTTGAATATGAATTTGAACATCACAATTTAACTTAGTATAATGACTAGAAATAGTGTTTTTACTAAACTAATTTTCACTTAGTTAAATAGTGCTACAATATAGCTTAGTTTTCACTTAATTTTCAACTTAAAAGCTTCAATTAAATTAATTTAACTTAGTTAAAACTAATTTTCACTTAGTTAAATAGTGCTTACAATATAGCTTAGTTTTCACTTAATTTTCAACTTAAAAGCTTCAATTAAATTAATTTAACTTAGTTAACTATCAACTTAAAAGCTTCAATTAATTTAACTTAGTTAACTAATCAATTTAATTTTTAACTAAACTTATTTAACTTAGTTAACTATCAACTTAAAAGTTTCAACTAAACTAGTGTAACTTAGTTAATTCTCAACTTAAATGATTTAACTAAACTAATTTAAATAAGTTACTTTTTTTCTATGTTCAAGTAGATATGGTACGCTGAGGATTTAGGGGAGGTAGGGGTCATAGGGTTGCCACCACACCACCAATTCCACCTTCTCTTATAGCTCGAGAGATACCCTCCTCATCCCCTACTCCACCCCCTTCTCATGTTAGGATGGAATAACACACATGTAGCTCCATTACCATTACCATTACCAGTAGTATCCTCATCAGCGGCACCGCCACCACCGCTACCACCACTATCTGCATCCGTACCTGAAGCCGCGTCTAATAATGTTCCTCCAATAACTAATCCATCAAATTTCATCACCCCTGCGTTTATCATGTAAGATAATTTAAATGTTGGATTGTTTATTAAAGCTTATAAATTATTGTCTTATATTTGTTATTAATAATTAATTTTTTGTTACTTTGTAGGGATTCAGATGTACTACTAGCCATTAAGTCCATTATTACAGGCTACTATTTAGGGGCATGACCTTCCTTCAAAGATGTTCCACAAGAGACTAAGGGGTACTTCTGGTTTTTGAAAATTTAATGTAAGATTCAAAATTTTTAATTCTTAATTTATTTTTTTATTAATAAAAGTTTTGGTTATGTTATCATATTAATTTATTATCTCTTGTAGGCACGCTATACATGGAATTCAAGTGATGGGGGCCAAATTCTAAAAAATTTTAATTTTAGGGTCGAAAAATGGATTAGGGAGGCGATGGGGCGATGTAGGAAAAGCAAACAGAAGCCGATTGGATGTCCCATGAAATTTGGGAGGGCCTACAGAGTGCGTGGGCTGACGAGAAATTTTAGGCCATCTCACAAATTAGTAAGACCGACAACCAAAAAAAATTTGCATCTGCATTTACCGTCTATCGAGGTAGTTCTGCTTCATTTTCAAAACACAAATGAAAGTTGGTAAGATATAATTATTTCTTTTTGTTTTTTAGATCATAGTTGATTTTCTTACACATAATTAATTTTTTTCCTGAATTTTATTAGGACGAAAGTATTTGGTCGCCCACATTCACTTATTGAGCAGTTGGAGAAGTGTTGGAAAATAAAAGTTCGCAATTGGGTTGGCTCAATAGTTGAGGATGCAGTGGTAAGTTCATATTATTTTAAATTACATCAAGTAAATAGTTTAAATTATCTTTAGGTTATTAGCTAAATATATATTTTTATAATTGTATAGGAAAATTTTCAAAAAGTTCAATGATGATCAGAATATTATGTCTCAACGTCTACCCGAGTCATCGTTGAGCATTTCGGTTAATGATCAACGATTGTGGGTGGAGGCAAATGGAGGAGAAAAGAAGGGCAGAATTTGGGGTATGGGTTTGGAGATGAAGTTATCCACTTCTTTTACCTCGACTAACATTAAGACTTTCAATCTAGTGTCGGAACATAGTGGATCAGATTTAATGCAGAAGTTGCTTCTTGAAAACAAAACAATGCGTCGGGAAATCAAGCGCACAAACAAACAGATGCAAATGCTAAAGATGTCATTTGGGGATAAATTTGGTACGACATTGGAAGACGTGAGTGAATCTGAAGATCACTTCTGTGACAATGATCCCCCCATCCCGATCTGGCCAACCACCTCTACATGATGAGGAAAATGGTGATGACCCACCTTATTAAACATTGGATATTTCAAACTTTAAATTTTTGTTTATTTGGTATGTATGAAATGTATTGAATTATCTTTCTATATATTATTTTTGATTAAATGTTGTGTTTTGTTTGAATTTTATAAATTGTTAGTTATAAATTAAATATAATTTAATTAACAAATTAAATATCAAATTGAAATAAAAAAATATTATAATAAAGTTGCAACGAATTTTATCAAAAATGTTCGTTGCAACAACCGCTACAAAATTTGCAACGAACTGAAGTTGCAAACAATGTGTTGCAATTTTGCCATGGATTTTCGTTGCACAAGTCGTCGCAACATTTGCAATGGATGTCATTGCAAACAATACGTTGCAATTTTGCCACTGATTTTTGTTGCACAAGTCGTTGCAACATTTGCAATGGATGTCGTTGCAAACAACGCGTTGTAATTTTGCAACGGATTTTCATTGCAAATGTTGTTGCAATGAAATAAGACATTGCAACGAAATTGCAGCAAATTTTGCCACGAAAATATTATCACAAAGTCGTTGCAAAAATATTGTAAAACACGTTGCAAATCTCGTTGGAAAATTCATCGCAAAATTCATTAAAAGTCAAAATTTTGGCAACAAAAATTGCAACATTTGTCACGGACAAAAAATAGATGCAACTATAGCATTAGTACTTATAGCAACGGAAAATTTTTGTTGCAAATTTTTGTGGCAAAACTCTATTGCAACGAATTTTATGGAAAATCCATGGAAAAAATCTATGATTATGACACATTTTTTTGTGGTGCAATACTAATTAAAAATATTCTCTGTGAGTTAAGTAGATACCAACATTACTTTTGATAATATAAGCATCATAATAATAGGCTTATGTTTAAGTTAATTTGTTAATTGTTGACACTAATCCAAGATACTTGTACTGTTATAGCATTTTTTTGCACTACTTTTTTTTGGCTTTTACCTTCTATTAAATTTTTAAATTTTAGAAGTAATTCTCTCTATAATATTTATTTTTTAATAGCATATTTGTTACTAAAAAATCATTAGAAATGATTCTGTTTTTAATTCAGTGCATGAGTGTAAATATAGTTATTGAAAACAAAAATTAATAAGAATAAATATTGTCATGTGAATAGTAATTAATATGAATTGACAAGCTCATGGTTTACATAATCACCCCTAGGCAAAATAATATGAAAATATTAGAGTGATTTGTACGTTTATAGATATATATAGATAGATATAGATATAGATAGATTATAATTAGGTGGGCATGCAGTGGCAAGTTTCAGCAGATAAGTCTCTTAGCCGAGGGGAGTCAACTATCTACTCTATCTGATACTGAACTAGATGCCGCAAAAGCCCCCTACTCTGGCTCAAGAACGAACAAGCGTCCGCATATAAGAGACATCTATGAGAGAAGGTTCTCGAACCGCCCGAATAGAGCCAACGAGTTCAGTCGAACTGCTATCCCGATCAGTCTTGAAGGAAAGCTAGGGATCGCCAATTCTTTTGTCAGAGGCAAATATCGAATTTTGTTCTAGAATAGAAAAGGCCAGAGTGAACTATCTATCTGTTACCAAAGAAATGAGGGGTTCTACCTACCCCTAAACTGGCACTATGAATCCAATCCTCGTTCTCTCTTCCTTTCCCTTAGCTGGAGTAGTGAGTTCCCCTAGTCTACTTACTTATAGGTTGTATAGATCCTCTAAAGGAGTAGCGAAGCGCTCTTCTGTCTAGTAGCAACTCCGAGTTAGCTGGCTCTGCCGTGCTATAGCTCCCCAGGAATTTCAATTGCGCTCATATTCATCACTGTAGGAATTGGGTTCAAGCTTTCCCCAGCCCCTTCTCAA